>JAIPRL010005867.1:0-29959 GCA_025469235.1 Pemphigus obesinymphae | reverse complement strand
AATATCCTAGAAAAAATTGGTATAAAGTATAATGATAGAAGATGTATCTATAACTTATACAAAAACCAAACTGTACTAATACGCATAGGTAGGGAAGAAGAAGAAGCACAAATTAAAAAGAGTGTAAGACAGGGCTGCATTCTATCACCAATGCTATTTAATCTTTACATAGAGGAAATGATGAAAGAATTAAAAATGAAAATAACACAAGGAATTATAATAGGTGGAGAAACTATAAACGCACTCAGATTTGCTGATGACATTGTGTTTTGTGCAGAAACTGAGGAAGACCTGCAAAACATTCTAACTAATGTAAATGAAATCGTATGGGATAGTTATGGAATGTGGTTAAATAAAAAAAAGACAAAAATAATGGGGTGCAGCAGAACAAATCCTACCCGGCTTGACATAACAATAGATAACACATATATAAAACTAGTACAACAATTTACCTACCTGGGAAGTAAAATAACAGAGGACGGTCGTAGTAAAGCTGACATTCTCTGTAGAATAGCACAAGCAAAGAAGGCTTTCCAAAATAAAAAAAACCCTTACTGACCACCAACAGTGTGACTTTACAGACAAGAAAAAACTATTAAAAATATACGTGTGGAGTATTGCCCTATATGGGTGCGAAACTTGGACAATTAGTAAAGTAGAGAGAAGCCAACTTGAGGCCTTCGAAATGTGGTGTTATCGAAAAATGCTTAAGATTAAATGGACAGAAAGAGTGACAAATGAAACAGTATTAACTAGAGTTAATGAAAAACGAGAATTGTGGCATAATGCTAAGGTTAGAAGAGACAAAATGATAGGACACATACTACACCATGATAGTTTAACGAAGAATGTTATAGAAAGCGACGTAGAAGGTTATATTGGAAGAGGAAGGCCAAGGATGGAATACATGAAACAAATCATGATTGATACGGAGAAGGATAGCTACAAGGAACTAAAGGAATTAAGTTACAATAGGAAAGCATGGAGAACTGCAGCAAGCCAGTCAAATAACTGAAGACACAAAGAAGAAGAAGATACATTATATTATTTATTATTGTTTTCGTTTTATATTTCTAAAATGTTTATATGTTGTTAAAAATGAAAAATAGCAACATGAGTTTTTTACTGAAAATGTATTTGCAATGACAATAAATGTTCATTCTCCTGACTCTTGTAATTTTATTTCATTTTACTTTCAACAAAAAAACTAAAATAAATTGACTAATTGAATATAAAATAACATTGGTATTATTTATAAATTTAAATGAATTTATTTGAGTTATACAAAAATAAATGCTAGTTTGTATAATTATACTGTTTATATAGAATAAATTATTGATCAATTGTTATTATAATTATATATTATATTGTAAATTCAATTATAAACATGTAAATTGATGCGTTTTTAATTTTTATTTTTTTACCTAACCATACACAATATAATATAACTAATAACCAATTTTAAAGAATTATAAAATTGTTATCTAATACAATATTCTATTATCAAAACACACTACTCTTAAACAAAATTAAAATATTAACTATTTCTAAATAACAACTATTTTTAAACGTTACTGCTTTATGTTTCGTCATAATATACTTTACATAATATACACTTGTTCAACACATTTAATTAAATATTTAATTTATCAATTTAAATACAAATATGTATGTATGAATTTTAACTATACAATATGTATTTTTTCCTGTCCGAGATAGAAAAATAAATAACATAAAGAAATTTTATTTAAATCTTTTAAAAGGTATTAAAAATAGTAAATTACATATTACATAAAAATTATTCAAATCAGTTATAAATTTTATTATTTAACCTTAATGATGTAATTATTTAACTTTCACTACATTTTAATAAACAATAAATTTCAATAAAACCTGTATATAACAGACAACTATCTATAACGGACACTTTTGATACTCCCGTGAGTGTCCGTTATAGATAGGTTTCATCATAATATAGATTTAATATTTGCTTAGTTTATTATAGTTTATTATAATAATACCAATTTTTTAAATATCTTGCTAAAATTATTTTCATGGGGTACTCTATAAAATTACTAGGTATTAAATATTAATTTATTAAAAATATAAACTACATATTTTTCAGTATCTAATAGTTATGTAAGAAATTTTTTCACAAAAATTACAAAATAAACATTTTAAATGCACAATTATTAAAGATATTATTCTATAATTATTTTTGTGTTAGTTATAGTTTACATGTTTATAATATTACTTTAAAAATTAAATATAATTGTTAAATCATTCAAAGAAAATAATTGTTTGTACCAAAGATATTCAAACTTAATATTGTGCCTCAAAGGTTGTTTCAAGTGTTAGTCAAGGAAGCTATGGCACAGAAGAGGAAAATTAAATGAATATAATTATCTCATTATCATGTTCATCAGTCGCGTCATTGTTCGCCTGATTTTTAACACATATAAAACAATAGTACACGGGTCAACAAAGTTTTAAAAAATGTAATACATTTCGCTATGCTCTGCCTATGTAAGACTGGATTTTCTGTGTTGGCTGTTATTAAAACTAATTACAAAAAATAAGGTGACTGTTGAAAAATAATATTTAATAATAATTGAAAAATAAAAAAATATTTAAATGCATATAAACATTATATTTTTTTATTATTTATAATTTGAGAGTCGCCAAAATGTGAAGAGATAAAGAATCGTGGGTTGAAAAAGTTTGAATACCTCTGGTTTATATTATTTATTGCTTTGAATGATTTGCACATTAAAAAAAAAACCACCTATTTAGTATGTTCACAGTTATCTAGTAAATAACCAAGAGTATGATCAAAAGTATAGCTAAATTGACGTCCACAACAAACATTGAAATGTTTTAATCAAACATATTTTTTTAGATAAAGGTTAACAATCGTCAATCTATATAAAGTTATATAAATAGCAATGTATACCACATAATATTCGCTAAATAATTATTTACAAAACAAATGTCCATTAACATTAATTCACAATTATTTGAAGAATATTGTCAACGTTAAGAAATGGCTATATGAACAATAGCGTTGATGGTCTTTCGACATAATGGACAGCTTACTAAATTTGAAACACAATTTTTGCATAAAGCTAAATGAGCACAAGGTAACACAACAATGCCCAATTCTTGATCACAACATATTTTACAAAGGCGAGCTTCCTTTAAACGGCGGTTTTCTTCTTCTAAATCTAAATTAAAATAGTAAATAATTAACAAAGGAATATATTGAACCTATTAATAAGGAATCTATTCAAGCTAGATCTAAAAAAATAATGATATAATTAAAAAACAAACGAATTAATTGTATTTAAATATGTTTATGTCATATAATAGTGTAAGTGATTTATTACATTGACTGGTATAGATTTTGAAAACAATTTTAAATTATGAACATTTTAACTTTTACTTATTTAATTGATCTTTAATATTTTGAAATTTAGTTAAGAATATTTAGAAGATTTTTAATAAAACAATAAAAAAGAATAAATAAGACGAAATATTTAAAAAGCTATAAAAGTCAATCGAAAGAAGAGTTATCAACAAATTCCATTCTCTTTTCAAACATTATTGTTAAATTAAAACAATGGCTATTATGCTACATTAGATATAAAGTAGGCCTTTTTTTATAAGCGAAACTCTGTAGAGAACTGCATTAACTAAGAACCTAAATATTTTTATTTTAATTTATTTAAAATAATATATTTAATTTTCTAATTATTTTTAAAAAAGTAAATAAAAACAAAATTTAAATTTGTCATGAATTATTTATTAGTTAAGTCTATTTATTTTGTGCTATATTTCATAGAAAATATATAAAAAATAATTGAAGATATTTAATGTATTACTTATTTTATCAGCAACAATGTTTCAGATAATATACCGTAAAGCTATAAATAAATAATAATAAAACAAAAAAAGAATACAAATAAAATATGAAAATTAATAAATAAATACATAAAATATACTAATAAAGGTCCACGCACACTGAGCACCATTAATATTACTAAATTTTTGTCTATATTAAAATTTGAAATGTACTTTATAATTACATTCTAATATATGCTTAGAAAAATTATATTTAGGAGAAGATATTTTAAATTAAAACTTCTACTAGTTTTTCCAATATACAATTTATTGCAACTATAATTATTATAATTGATAGAAAATTTATTTTTACATTTTTGGATTTATTTTTTATGATTTTCATTGAATTAATATTGGTTTTAAAGTCAATTTTACATTATTACAATTATTTATTTAAAATATAAACAAATTCATCTGATAATAAGTTATGATATTTTATAGAATATTAATTAATTTAATTATTACTAGGTAGTATATTAATAGGATTATGTAATTTTACTTTATTTTCTTGTGAATTTTCTCAGTCACATTTAAATCAAAATTATTTTTTATTTTTATGTCACAAATTACATTAAATTCATTTTCATTGTTACATCTGTTTAAGAAAAATGTTCGAATCTATATAATATGGAATTAAAAAAAAAAATTTTAAAAATGGATGGTTTCATATGTTTTTCGTCTATTTTTGTATAGTAAGATTCAGTTAATTTATGATAAAATTAGTAAAATAGAATCCATTCTGTCTCATTGCACAATTAGCAATTAGCTTCTTTAAAAAAATATATCAAGCGAAAAATACAATCTATAAAAACTACAATGGAAAACAAAAAAATGTAATTAGAAAATTGAAAAAAATAATTACAAAGTAATTTTCCTCATACACACACTTTTCGATTTCATATCACTAACTTTAAAAATATTAGTATCAATAAAAATGAAGTAAATCTTTTAAATAAAATTAATACATTTAATTTATATCATTAAGTTTTAAAGAAGAATGACAACATTTATTACAATATGAATCAGAAATAGATTATGTACAATTCAATAATCAAAATCACACAAGTCATAAATTAATAAATAATACTAATTAACATTATATAAATAATGAAATTTAATCCTAAAATACTATATAGTTTAGCTATAAGACAGAATATAATTATAAACAGCATTTTAAATTAACTTAGAACAAATAAATCTAATTATACTCAGATATAATCTCACCTAAAATAATGGCTTTAATATTAAAAAATTAATTTAATTATTTATTCCGTTATCATTATAATTAATCCAAATTATTTTGAATATAATAAAAATGTATATTCGCAAAATGATGGTTTCATCATGGGTAGGATGACCTTTAAGTACTTTTCTATCCACATTATACTTACAAAATTATGAATTAATTTTCATTGTAAACCAAAAAGTATATAAACAATACATAAAAGTTTATTCAGATATGTTGATGATACTTTTATTTTATTCAAAGGTACTAGCAAAACAGGCAGAAGTTATGGCTAACAAATATTTAAATAAAATTAATAAGAAAATCCAATTTACACTTGAAATACTAATTTATATATTAAAATAAATTTCATAGATCTCACAATTAATATCTTTAACAAAAATTCAATTTCAATATAATATATAGAAACCCCATTCAAACTGATATGATAATTCCAAATGATTCTAACCATCTATTTTCACAAAAATGTTTTATTTTAATTCCATATTATATGACCTCAAGCGTATTCCCTTAAGCAAATCTAACTATGCTAATTAATTTAATATAATTTGTGATATATGAATTAAAAATATATATACTGATATTAATACGATCAAGAAAATTCACAAAAATTTATATTAATATACTACCTAATAAAAATTGTATTAATAATATTGTTCTGTGAAATATTATGACATTTAACAGATATATTTTCAAATATTTTAAATAACAATATTAATAATGTAAAACTTGACTTTAAAACTAATAATATTTCAATAAAACCATAAATTAATAAAATAAAAAAATAAGTCCAAAAAATTTTTAAATAAATAATAATTCTACCTATTGTGATTATACAGCGACATGTTTATAGGGGGAGGGGGGATAGATCCCTCCCTTGAACTTCGGCTTTTATTTTTGTTAATGGAAATATATAGTGAAATGAAAAAATATATACCTAAAGAGAGGGATAATATATATTTCCATAAATAATAAAATAAAACCATAAATTCATATTACCTGTGTTACTATAGATAATAAAGAAATGGATTTCCTTTATTATCTATGTGTTTTACAAATACTATCAATTTATTTATAGAATATAGATAACCGCCACCACACGTCTGCACCGTATTCGTGAACCGTTACCCCGCCATCATAGACATATATGTCTCCAGCTATACAATGATACAATCGACAATGCGACATTGCGACATAGTGTCATAAACAATATTTATATTATTACATATATAATTTATATTATTTTCATCAACAAAACGTTTTTAATCATTATTAATTGTAGACTGTGTTAATTTTTTTAGTGAATTTAGTTTATTGAACTAGTTCATTGTATCTATATAATTATAAAAGTTTAGAACATATAGTTGTTAAGGTAAGTCTGAAAACACTATTATGTTATTTAACTGCTATAACACTTTTAATAAGTAATAACTGTTTATTTCAAATAATAAATTACTTTTAGATTTTTACAAAAAATATAGAAATAAATATATAAAAAAAGAATACAAAACAATGTTAAAAAAATTGATAATATATTTGAGTTAGTTTATAAGTATTTAAAACATATAAATTTAATAAATAATGGATGGGGGTGTGGAGGGCTTTGCCCCTCACATGTTACCTTATGATTAATTATTTTATCCTCCTCCCCCTTAAAAATTTTTAAATACGCCGCTGTGATTATATATGGTGTTTATAAACTTATATGTAGCTGCAATCAATTTTATAGTGGAATAACTAATTAAAGTTTCAAAATTCGATACAAAGAACATATTTTATATATTACAACAGAAATAAAGTTTAAAAAATCTTCTCCTAAATCTAATTTTGCTAATATGTCATTGAATGTAATCATAAAATACGTTTCAATACAGAAAAAGATTTAATAATATTAAAAAATTAAAAAAATATATACATTAATTTAGTATTAGAAGAATTACTCATTTATAATTAAGTAAAACATAAAAGTTTTAATTATATTTCAAATATACAAACAGATTTTAAAGATAAGGCTATTTACCAATACATATTAGATAATAATACATAATTTTCAAGTCATCGTTTATTAATTTGTTTCTTCTTATTAGTATATTCTATGTAACATGTTTATTATTTTCAAATTTTTTTCATTGTATTATTATTAATTTATAATCTGATGATAACTTACAATCAAAACTAGTTGTAACTTATAATTTTTTTTGAATTTATAGTGTACATATTATTTTTTATAATATATATTTATTTTTATGCTTTGAAAATTGAAATTTTATAAAAAATAATCATTTTTAAGAAAACTAATAGAATAATTTATTTAAACAATACACATTTAAGTATCTATGAGAATAATTTAATTAAAGTACCTTTTAATTCAATATCATTAGACGCACACAATTGAGGACTGTTATGATGGGCTTCAATAACAGATTCAGATTCGTTCATATTAGACATTTCATTTTCATTGAGACTACCATTTACATTTTCATCTTGAGGTATTACATTATCTTCTGAATACGATATAAATTCAAAATTTCTATAAATATAAAAAAAAAAATCAAGAATATAAGAAAGTATATTATATAACTTAAGGGGACGTCAAAGCAACACTCAAACGTAACTAACAGTCCATAGATCTCTTTAATTCGCCAATTTTTGCTGCTGTGACCACGACGACTGGCAATATTTGATAAAAATTTATAGTGGGAGCAGTGTATTATTCTACAATTGGTATTCATTGTAGTAATAATATTACTTATACATTGCCCATATACACACAACAAGTGGACATAATATTATGTTATAATTGTTATATAAAATCCACAAAATAAAAACAAAAATACCTACATAAGGTATTTTTGTTTTGATAAATAAAGACAGTAAGTTTATGCATACCTATATTTTATTTGTTTTTTTTGGAATTGTTTAAACATGTGCACATTGTGCGATAAATGATATTCTGAACTATTACAACAAATTAAAATAATTAATACCATGTATATATAATACATATATATATATTATTTATATAAGTTTTTTTATATTTACTTTTTCAGTACTATCACTAATATATCTAATAATACAGGTGAAACCGCTATAATTAGTTTATTACCAATAAATAGAGTTTCTGATACACTTATAACTACGCCTACTAAATTATCACATGTTAATAGCAAACCTACAATATAAAATGTAGAAGAAATTATTACAAAAATACCTCTAAATGAAAATGATTTTAATACCTAATGTTCAACTTTGTGTAGAAACTGAAAATAATGGTCCATTAACACCAAAGTCAGCAAAACGATTACATGGACTTAATGGTCATGAAATTGTAGGCATTTTTTTGTTTATTTAAGAAATACAGAATAACTTATCTGATCATGGATCTTTTGAATTCTCTTTTAAAGACATGAATTCAATTTCTGATAAGAAATTCTGGACTGTAAAGTACAATTAATTTTGAATGTAAAATGTATGGCCTAAAGAAATTTGTAAAAACTAATAATTATAAAAATGTGGGAACAATAAATGTCAATGAGACAACTGTTATTGGAACTTTAGCTTCTAGAGGAGGTTATAGTCACTTTTTAAAATATTTTCGTCTATAGATATTCCAGTTATGAACTCTTAAATATATACCAAAATTAAAAACAAAGTGTCACTAGTTTTGAAAAAGTGCTATCTGAGATTATGTTAAACGCTGCAATAGAGAAAAAGACTTTGGCTATTGAGAACAATGAAGTAGACAAAGATGGTGTTTCTCTACTTGTTTAAGTTGGGGAAAGAGATCATATAGAACTATGTATAACCCCTCCTCTGGAATAGCAAGTGAATAAAAATTTTATAAAATTAAACTTTAATATAAAATCAAATAATGTAAATTTAAAAAATTGTATCATATTTTAAAAATGGGTTTGGTTAGAAATTTTGACTTAATTGCAGTTTAGCTACCACCCGAATTATTCAATTTAATTTATTCAAGTAGATTTATACCCAAATTGAATACATTTTGTATGAAATATCTGCATGATAGGTACTGTGACTAGCTGACCACCTTATCACACTCCATTGAGCGCTCTGCACAGTATATTTTTATGTGCTATAATTTCTATAATAAGCGCAGCAGAGAAAATCTAAAGATATCAAAGTATTAAGTAAGAAAGACACAAAAAACAAGAAAAAAAAATTAATAAAAATGTTTTAAAAATTGTGTCAAGTGCTTTATACCATCAGCAGCCATAATGCATATATGTATGAAATTGTAAACTTTAAATCGCTATAATTTCGAAACTAAGTTTTGGCTCCAAAATCAAACAATACCATTATTTAAACATACAATTTTACATAGGTTTCAGAAAAAAAAATTAAATTAATCATATTATAACTAAACTGCAATTGTTCTGTAATTTCAAGATTTAAAATGACATACATATTGAATTGAGATTTATTATTAATTTTTAGTGCCTGTGTAAAAGATATTTTTTGGGGATGGACTAATGTGGTTATTATTAGAATTATTAATCCAACTGTCAAAACTAAATTTTAAAATATTTTCTATTTTCCGTATAATAATGATATTTTAATATATTTTTTTTTTTTTTTGTAGGCTGCTATAATAAATTGGTCAACATACTAAAAAAGTTTTATTCATAGACCGTACCCAATAAATACTGACTTGTTTACACAAAATCATCAGGCACTGGTAAAGAACCAACAAAATATGTTTTGTTAAATTGTTTTAAAAACTGGGATCATTCGAAAATTTCTTCAGCTATGAAAGCGTTAATTATTGTTGAAGGTTTCAAGTTAAGTGAGGAAATGTATGAAGTTCGTTATGCCAAATTCATTGGAAATGTAACTAGCGATGTATACAAAAAAATTTTAGAAAAAAAGACCATATAAAAAACTAATTACTCAAAAGTAGAATGTAGAAACCATTTGTACAGACATTTCTGTGATAAACGCGGATATTGTAAAAATAAAAGATATTGTTTAGAACATCAAAAATGTTTTAGTGGAAACATATTAAGACTTTGAAATGCAATTTCTAAAGCTGTAAAATTTAGAAAAACATCTTATGATGTTGCTGGCGTTCGAAAAGATATCAAAAATGCACCATATCACATTTTTGGCTTACTTAGACAGTAATATTGTCGAAATCTATAATGCTATTGTAGTAAAATGTATTTCAGGTAGGTATATAAACTAAATTTAACCCAAAAATAATAATTATTATAATAATAATAGTTTACAATATGTATATATTTATTTAAATAATAAAATAATATATTTTTGTATGATGAATATACAAAGATGTATTACGCGTGTTTTATTAATTTTAAAGTAAAATATCTATTGAAGTCTATACAATTAGGTAAATGGATGTACACCAATAACATAATAATATAAGTACTTATTATACCTATTTTATTAAAAAAAATTAGTATAATTTATTTCAATGATAATTTTTAAAATATAGTATAATACAAGCTAATTCGTTTTATGAAAAACAAAAAACTATTGATTTGATAAAAAGTTAATTTAATAAAATTTGTTTAAATTTAGATAAAATAATAAATTACTCGCAAAGACAATCATACATAGGACATGTTAATGTTGCTAGGCATTTTTCAGTAAAAGGAAAAAACCATATTTCTGCAACATACAAAAAGAAGACACGGTATAATACAGAGGCAACTATCAACTTAAAAGAAAAACTACATGTCCAGATTTATCTTATGGTGAAAATGCTGAAAGACCAGATATGCCAGAAGAAGATTTTGAACTTAAAAAAAAAAATCCTTTCTTCTTTAATTATTGATGATGATGAAAGGAAAAATTAGAACGCAAAACAATAGATCAGAGTTTATCAAATGTATGAATTGAAAGACAAAGAATAATGCTTACAGCATTTAATTTTGATAAAATTATTAAAATTAGATCAACAGCAAGATGCCAAAGTTTTGTACAAAATCATTTATTTGTTGGAGTATAAAAAAGCAAACGAACAAACAGCAATTATGGCACTTGAGAAACAACTAAATTTAAAAACCATGAAATGTGGTATTTTTGTCAACAAGGAATATCCATACTTAGGAGCAACACCAGATGGTTCAATTGGTAATGATGACAAAGTTGAAGTGAAATATCCTTCTTCATCTCGACATTTCACTCCAGAAGAAGGAAAAAAAATCTCATTTTGGACGTTAAAGAAAAATGGAGAAGTTGGTATTGTTAATAAAAACACATTTAGTATTTTCAAGTTTAAGGTAAACTTAATGTATGTCAAAAAAGTTGTTGCCAGTATGCAGTTTGAACTCTAAAAGGTATGAAAATTGAAAAAATGAAATATAAAGAAGAGTTATGAAAAAATACTATGGTTGAAAAATTCAAGTATTTTTATATAAATTGCATTTTACCTGAATTAGCTAATAATCAATTTTTAAGGTCTATGTCAACTCTCAACCAAAAAGAAATAATAGAATCACAAAAAAAAACAAAAAACAAATCTAAATAAAATTTAAAATAAATAACTTATACTTATATTATAGATTAAATATAAAAAAATAAAAAAATATAAAAATATAAAATAAATAGAATATTTATCAATATTATGTAATATTACATATATTAATATGTAATAAATATTCATATTGATTTATAAAGAAACAAAAATAATATTATATTGTACCTATATATTATAGTTCATTAACTTATTAAATAGGTATTTTAAAATATATTATGAAATATTTGCATATTATGATATTGAAAAAATGATATAGGAATCTAAATAGGTATATAAAAACAATAAATATATATAATTATAAAAAGGAAATGATGGAATATTATGTCGATACACAGTATTACTACTTGCACTGACGCAAGCTGATTGTTAGCGGCCGCGGCATAATATAATATCGAGCAATATATTGATTATATATATCGCACTACTGCATTATAGAGGATCACGGGCACAAAACATGAATCACAACGTTTTTATCGGATCGTGGCATGTGTGCAACAAGTTCATTAAAATCAATGCAGATTTGGTACACCCGATTACGACATCCGATAATATTGTAGTATGTGCAAACATCTTCACGAACAGTATATGACTTAAATAATCGATGATTCATCATCATCATCGTCAAGATTCTCAAATAAATCCATTAATATTAACTATAAAAAATCTACTCTTAATTTAAATTACAGTCAATATAATGTAAATTATAATAGTAGTATCACAAAACATGAATATTATCAACAATATTATGGTTCTAAACAAAATTTATTAGATAAAAATCCTTATTCGGTGGAAAAGTACAAAAAAAACTATTCCATGATTTACTTGTCAAATAAGTGTTATCTGGACATGGAAAAACCGATAATTATTTATTTTTCATTTTCTATCGAAAAACTCACGTTATTCAACGAATAAATTCAATTGAAAAACTTGGCCTTAGGAAAATAAAATAATAATTGTAATTATATTACGAAAGAATGAATAAAACGAATAATTTTAAAATGAAATATTGGACTTCAAAAATAAAGAATTAAAAATCGAGTATTGTCCAAGAAAAAGTTGTCCTATACAACTTGTATTATAAGTTTTTTACTCTAAGTCACTCATTAAGCCATATTTTTGAAATTCGGAAATTAAGTTTTTACACAGGGGTGGTTTTAGAGCAAAAAAATCACATTATAAAAATTGTAGGTGACAACTTTTTTTATATTTTATTGGAAACCAATTTTCGATAGTTGGTTTTGAGATGGAATAATATGGCATAAATAAAAGGCATGTTTTTAATTATTCAAATGTATATATCTTAAATTTTAAATGGAATTTTTAAAAACAAATTCCGACAAAACATAGTTAAGTTCTTATCTTTCAAACAATGTATAATTTATATCACTGCGTGCATCATAGACTTCATAGTGTTGAAAATACAAAAGTACTATTTTGGATATGACGTCCCCTTAGATATTTCTATGAAAATATTATAATAATTTGTTTACTTACTCATCACTTTCAAGAATTTCATTAGACTCTCTATACTCGTTAGACAAGGTATTAGCATTATAAGCCGAACTAATTCCATATGTTGATACTTCCCTCCAATTAATTTCTTCCGCAGACATAAAATTGCTAAATTTAAACATTTATTTTAATATTCAGTTTAATAACTTTTTGGGTAGGATACTGGTGATGGATATATTGAATTTTAAAGCAATGATTAATCATTTCTTTCAATAAAATGATTCTCAACAAAGCTTTGGTATACATCATATGACAACTAAAATAATATAATAATTTGTAATAACTGAAATTAATTTTCTTATGACAAGAACTTCAAATTAAAAACTGCTATAAATAGCCCAAAATGGGGAAAAAATTTTAAAAAAATGTGCATGTTAATTTTGTACTTTTGGGGCTTTTAAATATTACGTAAGCGCCTAGGGAGGAAGGGGTCTGTCATGTGCTTAAATTTTCTGACAAGGGGGAGGGTTACAACTATAATGATATCAGCAGTAATAAAAAAAAATCAAAATATGTACTTATTTTTATCAAAATATATAAAATTAAATTCAAAATATGTAACAAAATTTTTCATTTATTATTAATTAATTCATGTGAAATATAGAAATTTTATTTTTTTTTTTTTTTTATAAAGGTGGGTCGTCGGACATATGCTGACATAATAAATTAGGGAGGTTGGACGTTTACTGACAATTGCTAACAAGAAGGAGAAGGGGTTCTAAACATTTTTTATTATAAAATTTTTTATTTTATCCAAAATGTCTTCTTTATCCACATGAATATTATAATGGTTGTTTAGCATTAGGTACCATATCATTTATAGATAAGGTATACAAAATGAACATATTATAGAAACGCTTATTTACATTTACAATCATAACAATTACAATACACGATTTACTACTGATAACACACTGATTACGAATATGATTCAGTAAATTTTTAAAGAATTTTCACTGGGCGACAGTCAAAAATGTACCTATGCAATCATCAGATGGGGATTTTAAGCTTGTCCCTGAATGTTTAAAAAAAATATATATATAGTGGAAATACTATGCAAGAGCATTAATTACTAATAAGTTATAATTGTATAATACATCTAATAGGCAAAGTAAAATTATAGTTAAATATTAAATTAAATTTAAATTATTTTCTTAATCATCTTTTGAAAATATTGACCAACTTTAATATTCATATAAATAATCAAAAAACAAAATGCAGTTTAACATTAAATTATAAATGAGCAAGAATATATTGTGTCTATATAATTTATTTATATCCAAATCTCATATACTAATTTCAAAAAAAACATTTAATTAATGAACAGTTTTTGTAAGTTTTTTGATCTTTGTATGTTTATAATGACAGAAAATCACATACCAATAATTTCATCCCACAAGACTTTGCTATATTTTAATTTCAAAAAAATATTTCTATGTCACCAATCACACTCTTTCAAACACAATTGTATCCGTAAAATTGTACATCTTCCACGTTCATCTGTTAGACACGTTGAACAAGTCAGCGTGTCCCAAACTATAGTTCATGAAATTAAAAATAAATAAATATTTCCCCTTACAAACCAGACTTTGTTCAACATTTGCGTATAAATGGTGACGTCTAAGGAAGATCCAGTAATTATTAATCATATTTTATGGAGTGATGAAAGTAAATTTACAAATAATGGAACATTAAATAAGCAAAATAATTGTTATTGGTCGAATTAAAATTTTCATTAGGCTGTTCCTACAAACTTTCTAACATGTTGGGATATAAACATATGGGGATTGATTTTATTGGTGGAAAATTGCTAAGGTCTCATTTGTAAGACGGAACTTTAAAGGGAATAAAATAATTTTCTTTGTGTGATGATTTACACTTACTTCTTGATAATTTACTCTTAACTACACGTAGAAATATCTATTATCAGTAAGACGGTGCACCTCATAATGACCAAATTGTCCAAGAATTTTTGAGAGTAAAATTTGGTGAAAAATTTATTACAACACACCAGTACAATGGTCTCCAAGGTAACCTCATCATACACGGTTCGATTTTTTTTTTTTTTTTTTTTGTGGGAGCATTTGAAAAATTGTGTGTATACTTCACAATTGATCCTTCAATTAACATTCAAGATTTAAAAATAAAATTACACACGCGTGTAACCTCTTAAATAATAATCAAATACTGTCAGCAACTAATCATGAAGTTTATGTCGATTTGAAGCATGCGTTCTAGATAACGGAGGGACTTTCGAACAATTTATCGAGTAATATATGTTTGTAATTTCTGTAAATCAAATTGTAAATAAAAAAGGTATAGTAGAGTTAAAAACAATAAAAAATTTTAAACAAATAAGTAAAATTAAAAAAAAAAAATTCAAATTTAATCACTTTTTTTTTTTTAGATTTTACCTATCTTTAATTTAGCCAATTTTGGATTTAGAATACAAGTTGATAGATCATAATTTAATTACTTGAAAAAGTATATGAATTCGAAAATGATATATTCAAAATAGGGATTGCCACTAAATAAAATGAAGTTTTGTTGCGTATGCGCTAAATACATAAGTTTAAAAAAATTTAAGCCATAGGAATTTATGATCCATTAGTCTAGTTTAATGTCCCGAAAACAGAATTTAAAAATATTTACAGGGTAATGAGTAGTAAAATGTACCCTGTTTCCGTGGACACACAGTATATATACCATACTATGTTTCTTTTTAGGTATAGTGTCAAATGTTGAACAAATTAAAGGAATATTTGTATCTTCAAACAAGGAAATTCTATATAACAGGGATGGACAACTGGCGGCCCGCGGGCCACATCCGGCCTGCCATCCCTTTTTATCCGGCCCGGTCTGTCTTTTGACATTTCTATCATCGAAAATTTTATTATAATTGACTTAAATATAGTGGCTATATATATAGTGGCTAGGTAAATTGTATCTTGGTGACATTTTCAATGATAAAACATATATTAAACTTAGATATTAGTTCTTATCGTAGACATAAAATATATTTTAATGAATTTCTTTCATATTATAATAATTAAAATACAAATTTATAACTGGCCCACAATCGTATCAAGTTTAAAAATTTGGCCCTTTAGTCACTTTGAGTTGCCCGTCCCTGCTATATAACATAAAACGTTCCTTCAAAGTATAAATTAATAATGTATATATTTTACCTATAAAATATATAATATGTAGGTAGACAACTTATAGTATTCACCAATTTCTAAATTTATCAAACATAATTTGATGTTATATGATTATTCTTTTTATTTTATTGTGCAATTATATAACTATTGTATAGAACTATAAAGGATTTTAATAAGCAACAATTAAATCAAAGAGTTCTTAAAATATTTTGTTAGTTTTCGAAAACCAAAATAGGAACTCTAAATAAAATACACCGAGTTCCACTTAATGTAATGACATTAGTTCAAGTAATTTTGATTTTTATTAATATATATATATTTAATAGTTAGTAACAATTATAGACTTATATTAAATCAAGCTATTATAAATAAATATTATGTTTCATAATATAGATTAGGTCACACTAAATTATATTTTGTTCTACGATTACTCTTTTGATATTATGTTTAGCTTACTGAATAACATCGTTAATATTAATGATTGTAATAGTACACCAAAGCTGCGTTCAGAATCGTTTTTTCGAATGCAATGCATCTACCAAGAGTATTCTATTCGATGAAGTGCTTCCACCCCTACTGACACCCGACGAGCACATTTTTTACTTTTTATTTATTAAACATCCATTAGTAGAATAATATTTTTACTCACTCATAATTTTCAAGAGTTTCATTATAGTCAATAGACTCATCGGAGGAAGTTCTATGATTATGAGCAATATTAGTTTCAGTCATCGGTTCTTCCCTCCTATGAATAATTTCAGTACTCATTAAATCTCTGAAATTTAAACAATCATTTAATATTTATTTAAAAATTTGAATTTTTTATTTACTAAATACCCATCAGTAGAATATTTATACTTACTCCTCGTTTTCAACAGTTTCATTGTGGTCACTAGATTCATTAGAGAAAGTTCTATGATTATGAGCAATATTAGTTTCAGTCATTAGATCTTCACTCCTACGGATGTTTTTCAAAGCCATTAAATCTCTGATTTTAAACATTTATTTTTAATGTTAGTTATTATCAAGGCTTTAAACCAATAACCAGTTTTTCCCAAAAACCGGTAAAACCTCTTTTTTCAGTTCCGAAAAACCAATTCCTGGTTTTATTTTTAAATTTAAGGAGCGTTCATCTCAGTAATCTTTAACCGAACATTATATTTTGGAGTTTTAAATTTACCAGTAATCGTTCTACGGAACTGGACATTTCGGCATAGCCATTTCGGTGTAAAATTTTTAGAATCCATTTTTAATTCTCCTATTGTACAATTTTCTCCAAAAAAATTTATTTATTTATTTTAGATAAAAATAAAATAATAGGTAAGACAATTAATAATGACAATTAAACTTCCACGCCGAAATGTTCGAGACTCATCGTTTAATGTCATTACCAGTAATTGTAATGGAACCAATCTTGTTAAAAATAACAAAAAAAACCACTAATCCTTTTCTAAGGTGCAAAAAAAAAAAATTTATGATAACCTATATTATTGTCCTATTAATATTACTTTTATTTATCATACCTTCATAATTTATACTGAGAATTTATAATTATCTTTATTTTATAATACCTTATAACTAATATTGTATTATAATATATTTATTTTCATACATTTTAATAGTAGGTATCTATGTATGCTTTTGAGTTGTCCTTAATGATACTAAAGATATGAATATAAAAAATATAGATTAATCACCTGATTGACATTATGTCAATTGTTTAAAGCATAAACAATGTCAGACATATTATTTAGGTTAAGTACGTACAAAGTTTATATATTGTATATAAAATATAGTTATTGCCAGATAGAATGGCATGGCGGCGATTGTGCAATAATGGAAAATCAGGAGTTTTCGGTATTTGAATGTTATTACCTTTTTATAACCAACAATTGTTACAAAATATTTTAAAACTGATTTCATGTTAATTTAAAAACAAATATTTGCCAAAGACTTTTAAATAAAAAATAGTAACATATTAACATATATCTATATACATTATAATAGTATGAATAATAATAATTTTGTTATGTCTATAGTAGCGCTACACCTATATCATCGTCTTCATCTTCATTACTTATATAATTTATTTCAGTTGTACTATCTTCTCTGTATGTTACTATTAATTTATCAATTTTGATGTCCATATAACTTTCCTTTTTCCACATTTCTATTTCTAATTTTTTTACGTTTGTACAAACTGTTTCCCACTCAGATTGACCCATAGAATTCATTTTTTTTTTTACACAGTTCAGCAATTGTTTTTAATACTGCCATTATGATTTTGTTTAACAATGTATCATTTAACCTCGTGACATAAATCATTTTAATGAAATTTAAATCTGGATGATTCAGTGATAGTCTAATAATATTAAGGTCTTCTTTAATTAATATACTATCCAACGAATATTTAATTCGCACTTCTGTATTTATGAATTCATTCGTAAAGTTGTGGTTTAAGCATAGTTGATTCAAATTTGTATTATTTTCAGTCAGCTAATTTATCATGTACTTTTTTAAGCTATTTGGGTTTGGAACACAGTTAAATTGATGACAATGATAAGACGCATTATCGAATACCACAACAGCATTTTTAGTTAATTTTGGTAGTAATTTTTCTGTGACCAATTTATAATAATTATCTTTATTCATATTATCGTGGTAATCATTAAAGCCAGTAAAGCATTAGGAACAAATCTTCTTCTCCTCCAGTATAAACAATTATTAAACGCTTTCCTTTACTTCAACTCTGTTTCACTGTATTATCATCATCGACGAGACTCCATGATGTATTCAATATGTGATCTTAATACATAACTTTTATCAGTATACACTATTTTCCTACCTTGTCTACAAAACTCAAGTTTTTTTTTATGTATTCTAATATTTTCAAACGTATGTGATGTTTTTCTATCAACAATTTTCTATTGGTTATAGTATTACAAAATTTAAAACCCATTTCCGAAAATATTCTGTTAAATGTCCTAGTACTTCCTAAATTCATAAAATATTTTAGTTTTTCAAAAATAAGTTTAACAGCGCGTACAATATTGTCAACCATATACTATATGATGGATCACCTCAAAGCACATCTATTGTCAACTTAAGCATTTACTTTGGTCACATCATCCCTTTTTTTTTATCAGGAGTGATAAATACAGCCAATGTAGATTTTTCAGCTAAATTCATGTTTTTTTTTAACTTCATAGACAATACGTTCAACTGACCTAGCAGAATAACCAGTAACTTCTGCATTCATAGTATACAACACAGAGTTAGCTACATATTCATACTTGCCTTGAAAATATTTAAAAACATTCCAAAATATTACTCTTGCTTAACTGTGAGCTTTATGATTTTTTAATTTCTAAATTCATTATAAAAATAACTATCGGAAAAACATATAACGAAAATAGAATATAAAGCTATAGGTATCTATTTTATGATGCACATATTTAATATAAAAGTACACAAACATAATAGTGGAGGAAATGAATAAAGTTATAATATCCATCTATATTAATATATTCCAGTTTATACACTTATGATAAACAACTTGGCGAGGAAGGCCCTACACTTACTAAAAAGCACCGGCATCGCCATCCAATCTATCTGGCAATGACTATATACCAGTATATATGTTAGTCTGTTGTTAAAAGAAATATGGAAATGATAGCAGAATTGTGGAAAAATCATCATTTACGACCAATATTTTAATATTATTATGAGTTCTTGTGTTATTTGCGATCGCGGCAAAGTTTCCTTTATCATAGAATTTATTTTTTTAATAATTTTAATAATCTAACAAATATTTCAGGATCAGAAAGCAGAGACCATAAAGAAGCCAACAAAAAGTTGAACGATGAATAGTCATAAATATCATAAAGGTTTTTCAAAAGCATATATAAATTATAATTACTGTTTTACAATTTTGGAAGTGGCTTAAAACCTTTAACTGGTTATGAGAAATAAAAAATATTTTTAAGCTGAGAAGCCATTACCCTAAAAATTAGTAATCAGTTTTTAATCGAGAAGGTATAATCATTTATTTTTTAAATATTCAAAGAATTGTTTATTAATAAACTATATATATTTAAAAAACGCTTTAGTACTGGTTACCGATTCTCAAAATTTTTATACCCTTGTTATAATATTTTTGTTTATTAAATGCTAATTATTAGTATAATTGGTTTACTTACTTATCATTTTCAAGAATTTCATTAGTTTTTTTTAACCCATTAGGCAAGGTGTCATAATTATGAGCAATATTAGTTTCAGTCATTACTTCTTCACTCCTAGGAGTTACTTCCATAGTCATTGAATCTCTGAATAAAAACATTTATTTAAAATCTTGCCTTTTTAATTATTAAATATCGATCAGTAGAATAATATCTTTACTTACTCATCATTTTCAAGAGTTTCATTACAGTCACTAGACTTATCAGAAGAAGTTCTATGATCATGGGCAATATTAGTTTCAGCCATTGGTTCTTCTCTCCTATGAATTACTTCCATAGTCATTGAATCTCTGAATTAAAACATTTATTTTAATCTTTATTTATGACCTTGACTATTTACTAAATATCCATCAGTAAAACAATATATTTACTTACTCATCATTTTCAAGAGTTTCATTACAGCTACTTGACTTATCAGACAAGGTGTTTTGATTTTGAGCAATATTATTTCTAGATGTCGGTATTTCTATCCTAGTAATTTCTTCCAGAGTCATTAAATCTCTATATTTAAAAATATGTTTTAATATTTAATTAACATCTTAAGTTTTGCTTATTAAATACCCATTAGTAGAAAATGAGCCCATATCATCGTCTGAAATGTTATCTGTTTGGTGAATACTAAACATCTCTCTCTAAAAAATTAAAAATTAAAATATAGTATGAAAATGAATGGACAAAATACAACAATACTTTTGCTCTATTCGTCAATGTTTTTCCATCAATTATTAGTCTTTGATGTATCAAAAAAAATATTGATATTTTATTTCAAAGTTTTCTAAAATTAAACTATTTTATTATTGACAAATATTATTTCATATTATATTTTAAATTTTTTACAATATCAATATCTTATAATATCTATTCTATACAATCATTCAGAGTAGTCTATAACAAATTCTCGTACTAAAAGTTGGCAATATAAAATACCATTACTAATTATATTATTATGTTTTAAATTTTGTTAATTATCATTTTGTTATAATTATTTATATTTTATTTATAAAATATATAAATTTTTTTTTTTGTAATACTGTGTAAAAACATGCACCATAGTACTGAAAAACAGCCATGCCAATTATCTGATAAACTATTTCTAATATGGAAGGATATATCAAAAGTATATCCCATATTATTAAAAGTTGTCATTAAACAATTGTAGTCTGTTCAAACATCTGTTCCGAGTGAAAGGCATTTTTCTAAGGCAGTAGTACCTATATAATTAACTAATTATAAATAACTAATAAACTTACGTATGTAAACTACTTAATTTTTTTTTCTAATTGATCCAACCTTTTATACAGTATTAGTAAATAGATTGTCTCAATGTACTTCATTAGTTTTTCTTGAAATCTTAACAAAGAACTAAATGCATTTTGTCATTAGTCATTATTTGTATCCATTGAACTCTACATTGATAACTAAAATGTATTACCGCATGATTACCATGCAGTGTTGCCAGTGATAGCGAACTAGAAAACGATAATATATTATGTGAAAAATGGCTGTATCCAATTCTGTTAGACCTTGATGGTATTTACACAGATATTAATTTTTATCGGCAAACACATAATTATTCTCATCATAGAAATATAAACTAATGAACCGTGCATAAAGAGAGAAGTCCGAGGACCATATAGAGTGAGATAGAAAAAATATACTAACACAGTGTGCCAAACCACCAAATAAAAGAATTATGATACAATAAAGTTGTACAGTTGTATTACTGACCGGCATAGCGCCATATAATCTACGCCGCGATTAACCACTTTGCTGAAATTTGATATAGCCCAAACAATGTTTTTCTCTCTCACTCCATTTCGTCCCCGACAACATTGGGTGGGCGGTATAGACTGCGCGGTCCATTAGTTTATATGTCTATGATTTTATCATATGACCAACTTAATAAAAAATATCAATGCAATATTTAAATAATAATTTTTAATATCATTGTGTACCACGGTTTAAAATATACAGGTTAGATATCACTCATCTCAATTGTTTGGGATATACGTGATCCAAAAGTGTTTCGGCTTAGTACATATTTTCACTACAACTATAAAGCAGTAGTAGTATGTAGGGAACGTAACTCTATCGTTTCCCACCTTATATACATTAATACATATTATCACGATTTAAAATGTAATAATATAATATTATGTAGGTATATTTAATAATTTATACTTTTATGTTTATATCCATACTTAATTATTATATAATTAATACGTATTATTATTATTGTTATTAATATACTCGTAGGTACGTACAATAAGAGTTAAGAACAAACAATGTTTTGCAGTATGCGTAATTTCCATAAATAATTTCATTAATCATATAGAAATTCATATTATATATTTTATTTTTATTAATAATTCATTCATGTTAATTTTTGATAAGTTAGGCATAATATTTATATTGAGTAAATAAATATTTCATTTCTAAGTAAAGAACTGTTTAATCTTTATTAGACTTGAAACTTAATGTTTAACCACCTAGAATAGTAGAACCAATTTAATACAAACATAAATTCGATTTGAAAAACTTAGTTATTGCCTCCCTTGAAAATGTTGCATTTGCATTTTTACATTCTGATTCTAAGTAGACAAATAATGTATTTTTATTAGATTAAATTATTCAAAACTATGTATAACTTAAAATATTAGGTGCATGCCTGTTTGTAGTAATAATAAAGCTATGAGTTTCTATCAGAAAATACTAATGTAGCTTATACGCAGGGATTAAAGTGAGAGGTACGCATGGGTCTCAGTGCCCTTACCTCTAATGGTGGTTAAAAGCGTCTACTTTAACAATTTTTGTGTGAGGTATGCCGGAATGCTCAAATTATAACCAAATATTAATCAATAAACTAGTAATTCAGAAACTAACTTTATTATTATTATTATTATTATTATGTTCGTTATTTAGGTAATATTATAGCGAACAAGTGTAAAAAAATATTCAATTTTTGTTCCTATTTAACCTTACCTTATATTAATTGTTATAATTTATTTTCGTTTATAATAGATAGGTATAATATGTATACTAATATAACAATAATAGTATAGGTATATAATAATATAGTATGTGTAATATATATTTTTAATGTATGTTACATTTTTATGAATTTCTATTATTTAATGTAAAGTAAGCATATACTAAAGAAAATACAAATTACGTTAATATTTTATTACTATATAATTGTTTTGTTTTAAATTCGCAATTAATTAAATAACGTAAAATTGAGCTAGCTCCTAAAATTGTGTACTGTAGTATGACACACCCTGTATAATATGAAATGTTTAATGTGTAGTTTGAAATTAGCAAGTGTGTTCATCAAATATCGTTATAATATTGACGAGAAAAATAAAAAAAGCTTGTAAAGATCGGAGTACTCCTTCTGGTAGAAATTTCAATACCTAAAGCATCATCCGACCCGATACAAAAAACAACATCAAGTAATGTTGTTATAATATAAATGTCTTCATTTTGAAAAATCAACATGTCATTATTCAGTATTATTATTTCATTTTAGCTATTAAATCATAATTATAAAAATTGTAATTAATTTCAGAACCACACACTACTCCTCATAAAAGGTTTAAACGAACGTCCCTAGCATCTACAACCAATAAAAAATTTCAAACTTGGCATTAAAAAAAATGGAGTTGGTTCTCCTACAGTTGGAGAATACAAATAATCTACATAAATCTCAAATAAAACCAGAATCCGTGTTGTTTGAATTGAAAAAAGAACTTCTTTTGATAAAAATTTAATTAAACAAAAAAAAAAAGGTGCACTTCGCTACTGGGCAGTATACTCTTGGTGGATGTATTGCATTTGAAAGCAATGATAAATCATTGCATTCAATAAACCGATTCTGAGCGTAGCTTCGGTATAATATTCATAACTCTTAATATTAGTATATACTCAGTACCTATGTTTAACATTACATCAAAGATCAAATGTAGAAATAAATATGATCTTATAATATTACGAAGAAATGAAAAATCTAAATTTAACGAAATCTTATTTTCGTAAATCGTTTTTTTGCCGTTTTTTCATCATTTTTTAGTAGTTTTTCCTTACGCATTAAAAAAAACTGTAGAGAAAATCGAAAAATGACCTCTTTAAACTACCAACTAGATAAAATTTGCTACAGGAAACCATGTAAGCTTGTAAAGATTGGAGCACTCCTTCTGGTAGTAAATTTTTTTAACTGAAAAAAAACATCATTATAAAACCACTAGTTCCCTCACTATGCTTAGAATCTAAAATACTTTTTTTCCGTCGGTTTTTTTTATTTACCTAGTTAAATTAATGCACGACTAACGTTATATTAAATTTTTTCAGGTCTTGAAATTTCATTTTACCAACTATTTGGACTTAAATACCTCAAAATTGATAATTTTGTCGAAAAAATTAAAATTACTATAAAAAAAAATTGTGACTACGGATTTTCGAGATTTTTTAAATTCAGTTAGAGTAAGGTATATTTAACGCTGTATAAAATGTTCAGGCCTTAAAACCTAAAATTACCCCATTTAGGACTTAGAAATCTCGAAATCTAAATTTATTTCAAATATATTAATTAATTAGTATGTAATGTAAGTACTTTACTTTTAAAGTTAAAAAAATAAAAAGTAATACGTTACTATTAAAATTACTTATTAATTTTCTGTTGATTTTTGTTCGGCAATCTGCAAATCATCTAATCTCAAGATATTGCATGTAATATAGGTATAAACACATTTTTAATAAACAATAATAAAATAATGTGAATTTAATATTTTAGGTACCTATTATAATATTGTCAAATCATCAAATGTCAATACGGCTGAGCACTTCGAAATGACAATGACACGATTAAAATGGATGGAAAAGTCAAATGTGATATTACACAACAATCCGCAATAACCCGATTTATAATATGGTATTTTTATAATGGCTTAATATTTAACAGTTAATGCTAATAATATTCGTTTATCTGATTATATATTATATTCCATATATACATAATATTATATAGATACCTATATATAATATATAAAATGTCATTTTTTTTTCAACGTTATGTGTTACAATATTATTAAAATCACTTTTTAAAAGTAATGGAATTACTCATAAATGAAATTACGTAATTTCGTTACAGTAAAATAATTGAAATTACTTTACTGCTCAAGACTACCCCTACGAGTATATTGTATAATATGTAATAAATGTGCATTAGCACACATAGATTAATCATTTACTTCACACACACAAAGACAACTCGCGCAAAGCAATATACGAACAATTCCATTTGTATAGTCACATAAAATTGATAAATCTACTAACGAAATGTTAATTGAAGTATTTATTCTCAATTTTTTTTTTTTATAGAACTAAATCTGAAAAATTTTAAAACTCCCTATCGCCAAATATCGGTTAATGTTTTTATTTAGGTTTTTAAAAAAATTATATTAGAGTTCCAGTAAAGTTTCAGTTCCAAGATTTTCAAAAAGTTCCGGTTTTAATACCGGTAGTTTAAATATCAATTCCAAGTCCTGTTAGAGAGACAATTCTATTACGAGACCCCCCCCCCCTACCGACATTAAAAGAACAGTTTAGTATTAACTGAAATCGTGAGACATATCTTTATCGTTATGGTAATAGTTGAAAAATTTCGAACTCAATTTATTTTAAATTATTCTAATAACACTGGTTGTGAATACAGTCCCTATATAATATGATACATAAACTATATATACACTAATATATAAACTGTATGAAATACTATAACAACCAATTTTTCCTTGCTATTTTTTCATATGTTTTTTTAGAATTATTCGTCTCAAATCGCCTAGTAAATTCGAGTATACGCTGATGAGACGATGTTGGTTTTGTTTTTGGTTCTCGGCGCATTGTGTATTACATCTGTAATAACGAGAGCAATTGATGAACGAGACGTGTCATTAAATGCATTAAAAAACCACGTTCTTTATAGAAATGCTGTCACCGTCTCCAAATTAGAAGACTACGACGACAATGGAACGGACCATGATTTAACGAACGTGATACGATTCGCGAACATGCCGGAAGATATAAAGTACTCGACCGAAAGCGATTTGAAGGAAAAGGGTGTGACTGAAAATGTCTGTCGGCGACGAATAAAATGTCCTTCTGCACCGACACCTTGTTGGAGAAATAATTGTCACTGCACATCCTTCGACAGTATGCATAAGATATCCTGTGAATCAGGATGTACGACACGGTGTCCTTGCATAGTCAGGATTACTTGTCGTACTACATGTTGTCCCATTACTACATGTCGTCCCACATGTTGTCCAATCACTACCTGTCATCCTACCGTATGCCGCACCACTTGCCCGACTACTTGTCGCACCATTTGTCCCACCACTTGTACTAGTCGATCCACTTGTCGCACTACTTGTCGTCCCACCACCACTTGTTATCCAGATAGTTGTACGTGTACATGTTGCTTTGACAGATAACCATATTTAGTTTTATTAATTTCTTGTTACCAATCCAACATTGTTATTTGTGTGAATAACATTGCATTTAAGAAAAACCGTGATTTCAACAGTTAATTAAATTACATTTTTCTTAAGTTTAAATATAGCGTTGCCTATAAAATTTTTATCATTATTATAAATATAGTGATATATGAATTTGGTGTATATAAAACAGGTCTTATTATTATAAAATTAATATATATATCATTATGAACTAATGGACTATTTTTTTCCGACTATTGAAATAAAAATGCCACTCATTACCGCACATAAGCTCAATAAATATAGCGGACGAAACTGCAAATAGGCGTTTACTTTGTTAATAACAAACTTTCAATTAATGCTCTTATAACAAGTAATTTTAAGATATAAACTTGAACTTTTAAATTAATTTACATAAATTTGATTTGAAACTTAATGCCCCATAAGGCCGTATTTAGATAACTTTTTTATCGGATAACTGCTTGAGGCGGTACTTCAGGAGGAACGACCAATAAATTTCTGTTAAAATGTTAAAATTTGACTAAGTATCAAATTCGATGAAAATACAATATTATCTATATTTTACTTCATACAATAGATATTAGTTAGAAAAAAAAGAAAACAATATCAGACACCTTAATAATAATAAATATTAATAAAATAATGAGTGCAAAGTGTATTTTAGTATTCTATAATATAATGCCTATGAATTTTATTTCAAACCTAGCTGGACATTTTTGAAGAAGGTATTACATTATTTATAATTTTAAATATTTATAATATCTCTCTATTTTATTACAATATAGTAATTATTATAAAAATAGAATACTCGGTTTTTTAAACATAGCTCGGGGATTTCGGTGTAGTTGGCTACCGGCACATTTACTAGACGCTGTTTAAAGGTTATAACGTCTATGATAGAGAGGGGCTATGCTATGAGTGGACTCCGGTCAAAAATAGACAGAGAGTGAAGTGGTGTGAACTGAAAAGAACGTGCTTGCAAAATGGTGAAAGAAGAGGTTAGTAGGTATGTAAATTAGTTTAAGATTAGTACAAACTACAAATAAATATAAAATAATAATATAATAGTTGTAATTATTAAATATAATCCTGTATCCAATAATAGTTTTAGTAATATCAAGGCTGGCTCCTTCCTGAGCTTTGTAAAAATATAGATATTAAACAACCCTAACTGAAAAGGAAAATTCGGCAAAAACTGATTTTTACTATTTTCATCAACTGTTTTTATTTGGTAAAAAAATGTTCTCATCGTTTTTTAATGTTTTTGTTATTATTTTTTGTAATAACTTGATGACATTGTGAGGTCTTTGTACAATATTAGCATTATATTTTTATATTAGATTAATTTTGCTTCGAAAAAGTCCTAATTTCTTGCTCCTACAATAATGATTTTTTTTTTGATTTTCGTTACATTGAGTTTGGGTTTTAAAATCCTTATAATTGTCATATCAATTAAGTAAATATTCTGGTCATCACTACTGACTGACCTCAAAGTTTCTCTCTTTCTTAAATTGATTTCCAATTCTTTCAAGCTATCATTTTTCATTAAAGTTACAGCATTATAATAATCTGGAATTAATGCCTCTAATATAATATAGATTTCCTCTACTTCAAAAATTTCTTTATTAGTTTGAGAAATTAAAGATAACATATCGGTTAAAAATTCAACAATATTTTTACTACATTTAAACTTTCTATCCCTTAATTAATTTCTTAACATTCGATTTCTAGCAGGTGAAGTAAACTTGGTTTCAAAAAAATGAAAAAATATCTCTTCAAATATTAATTTTAGGTTCTCCACGATTAGCATAGAATACATTTGATAAGCTATGTTCTTAATATATAATAGTAAATAAGTTAATATTAGAAGTCCAATCTTTTGCTTTAGCTACTAGGTATATTAAAAAACTCAAAAAAATCTGTCACACACTTATCAATCGCCCAGTAAACACATTAGATGTAAATGTTGCCATATTAAATATTTACTTTCTTCCCTTATTTAAAGTTGTACTTGTATTTAAATGATATCTATGAATTAAAAATATTTATTACATTAATTATAGTAGGTACTAAGTTTAATCTACCATCGTATATATTTTGTATATTTATATCTGTTTTAATTGGTAAGTCAATTTACGTAGGCTGATAACTAGTACTATTATTTATTTATTAAATTTAGTAATTCATGTTTTTATTTTGTAAATTTGGATTAATATCAAAATCCATAGGAATTTTATTCGTTCTTTTCAGTTTACACTTCTTCACTCTCTATTTTATGTCTATTTTTGGCCGGAGTCCACTCATAGCATATCCCCTCTCTGTTATAGACGTTATAACTCTTAGTCAGCGTCCAGTATATATGCCGGTAGGCCACTACAAAATCCCCGCGCTCCACCATAGAGACACATATGTAGTAACATATCGTTACAAAACATATTAAACAAAAATATTTTTTGAAAAATCAAAATGTGCCACACAGGGAAAATGAAACTTTTCACACACTCGCACAAAAATCTGTGCGTATTACGCTCGGGTGAAGTTAATTTCCACGTAAACTGCAAATTGTGTATATATTATGTACTATAGGTACATTTAGTAGGAGTATAACCGTATTATTTGAAATTACTTGTCTCGATGGAGTAGGTAATATTATAGAGGTACAAGGTACCTAACTATACCACTGACTACTAGATACGCGACCATGGTACCTATTAAAGACCTGCACGGGTCGGGCTACAGACGCGTGCATGGAATCCGACATTCAAACTGACAATAATATAAGTACATTTTCGAATTTAACACAAAATTGAGCATAGCTGGTTCAATCTTTGACACTGAATACCCGACCGAAGTCGGGTTTTTTTTAA
>JAIPRL010005866.1:0-29964 GCA_025469235.1 Pemphigus obesinymphae | reverse complement strand
GAGCAATTCTTATTATATAATTTTTGTTTAAAGAAATAAAAAAAAAAAAAAAAAAAAAAAACACATCATTGTAAAACCAATACATTCCTCGCTTCGCTCAGAATCTAAAATGTATATCATGTTATGGTATTTAATTTTTTATAGAGGTTATTGTACGCTAAAATAATTCAGTTTTCTAGAAACGTGCATTTCCCGAAGCATGTTTCATACTGAACTAGTATTAATATTTTTACATTTTGCGCGCCACAATAATGGCGCCCGGGGCAAGTACTCCGTTTCGCCCCCCCTTCTACATCCGGTACTGTTTAGGTATATTTAGTAGTTTTGAAATGAATACTTTTTAAAAGTATTTGAGTGAAAAGTAAAAATTATTTGAATACCTACTCAAATATATTTTTAGAAAATATTAGCTATAATAATAGATATAAAAGGTATACCTATTCACAGACCCTGGAATAAAATGGTTCAAATTAAATAAGTTCGGGATATGCACGAACAAAGTAAAAAATAGTAAAATCGTTGTTTAAATAAACTTATATAAACTTTGTTCGTATTTTAACGAACTTGAACTTAATTTTAGTAATTAATTTTGCTTACAAAGTTCAATAGTATTTAATAATATTATATTATATTATTATAATCATGATTTTTACGAAACAAATTGTTTTCAAATTTTAGATTTGTAACGAAGCGAGGAATGTATTGGTTTTTATAATGATGTGTTTTATTTTTATGTCTGTTCCCAAAAATTCTATTATAAGGGGTACTCCTATTGTACTCATAAGTCTTAACCCTTAATTTTTCAATTTTCCTTAAAATTTTTTAATGCATAAGGAAAAACAATAGAAAATTTATATAAAAACGGTAAAAAACGAATTTTGAAAAATCTACTATAGTTATATAATTGTATAATTTAATAAATGTATAATTTGTATAACGATGTATATATTTATAGTGAATATAAATTTACATTTTTTTTTAAATAATAAATTATAAATACTATATATTATATCGAAATTATAAAAAAAAAAAAAAAATAGAGGTGAGGTTAACTACTCCTATTGTATACATCTGGGTAGGGGACAGTTTGCAAATGTTACCTCGGAATACAAAATTGTCAAATACGACCTTAACAGTAGATAAAAATTTACTTTTAACAGTTTAAAGAATCGTGAATTTCCTTTCTAAAATTATATTATTGAAACATTTTAACAAAGTCTATGCATAATATCATATTATACTATATGTTTGGTTATTTTAATTATGTCTCTCGTGCTAATACGTGGTTGCAACATGTGGTGTGGGATAATTAATTGGGAAAAAGACGAGAGTTTACATTATCTGAAAACAGAAATAATATAGGTATTATAATCCTTTGTCGCAGGACTAGAGCTAAACCGTATATATATAATAGAATTATTATACATTAATGTATACAAATATGTATATATATATATATATATTATATTATAATATATAGGTAGTTAGAATAAGGAAACGAGAGGGTTCTATTCAAGAATTTTACGTTAGTTTTAATAGGCGAAATCTAGAGATCTATTTAACCGATTCAAATGCAAGAAGTTTCACTTTATCATATATATATATATGTACGTATTTTAGTATGTATATTTTATACATGTATTTATATTTTGTAGTTCGAAGAAAACTATATATATATTAAGACCGCACTAATATCCTACATCTGTATATATACCAAAATGGACCGGACTTCTGTTCCGGTTCGTCATAACAATAATACAATATTAAGTTAAGCGTTCCGAGGCGTATACGCAATATAAAAGTTGATCAACGTTCCTAAATTTTCTTTCAACAATAACATTAGATAGGTAACTATAAATACAAATCGTATATTATATAAAATCTCAATGTAAAATAACAAGTATGGTAAATATTTAATAACCTTTTTTTTTAATTGTTACAAAAACAATTGAATAATAATGTCATTATAGTGTCAACAAATAGCCTAAATTCCGAGGTCTTGAAATCAATAAAATCTTTTTTTCTTCAACCGAGTTATAATAAGAATATGTATTTTATTTTATTTTTTTTTTAAGCCGGTCAATAGATGGTGGAAGCGATTTGCTATAGTGGGACAGGAAACTGGCGGCGGATATTCTGAATTTTAAGCCAATAATAATATTAATTTCATTCACTAATAAGATTCAGATCGAAGCTCTGCGTACAAATATTTTTCGATTCATTAATATTTTTCGCTATACCTATTTAGCAGTTTTCCTATACGCTTAAAAAATTCAAAGAGATAATCGAAAATTGACCTCTCTATAGGGCTATGAATTTTCTGTCCAAAATATCTATACCCTATATATTTTACTTCTTCTATCAAAAAAAAAAAAAAAAAAATGTATGCATGATATAGAAATAAACACATCATTGTAAATACAATATGCTCAGAATCTAAAAGTGAAAAGTGAAAAGCCGTATGTAAGAAATAATCTATATTGTAATATATTTCAGACAAAAAAATGCTCAGAATCTAAAAGTGAAAAGTGAAAAGCCGTATGTAAGAAATAATCTATATTGTAATATATTTCAGACAAAAGAGTATTGTAAAGAACAAAAACTTCCGTATAATTATTCTGATATTAACATACAATTTTAAAGCAATGGATAATGCTAACAGGAGTAATATAATCATACGGGTATTATATCATGAAATCTGACATGAAACAAGCAAGTCGAAAATTCATTTTTCCTTTCATAATACCCCTATTTGCTTATCAAATTTTGACTGAGGGGTTTTGGCTTTTGTCCATTTAGTTAATAATTCTATGTACGATTGCGTAATGTAGTCGATAAAGACTATACGCAATCGTGTTATATACCCCACCTACACTGATATTTGGTACACACAATTTCCTTATAGACAGTACCCTTTTAAAATTTTAATTTGCAAAAGGTCATTTGTCAATTTTCATAAATCGAAAAACAAGACCCCACTTCCAAAAGCGGGACAAAAATCCCGCACTAACTATAGAGATTGATAATCTTATCAAAACAATAATTTGGAACATTATTAATAATATTCAGCTATATATAATATTATATTATACCTATAGGAAAAAACTACGTTTTAATCATAATACTATTTTGGTTTGAAAATGAAAAGCTTCGTAAAAACTTGAAAACTTGTAAAATAAAACAAAAAAATATTAGTATTGTGTTTCGAAAAAATAAAACGAAGAACCAGTATAAATTCAAACATTTATACGAAACAATATTAAGGATTCAAGGATATAAAATACGACCAGTATACCTATCGTATAAGTAATGAAGAAATTACATTATATTACATTACATAAATAATTTATAATTTGAAACAAAAACTATGTATATTTTAATTTATTTTTAAGTTATTAAAAAATAATAATTGACTTATTTGTATCTACTTATATAATAATAAGTACAAATTTACATATTCGAATTACATTTTAATGATAAATAACTATAATTGTTTAAAATATGAATTATAATACTTCTTTTGTCCGAAATTTCTTGGAGTTTTTTTAGTTACCTATATATATATATATACTATATTGTAATCAGGGTTGACAAGATACTAAAAAAAGATAATCTTGATATATGATACATGATACATTGATTTTCGGTATCTTGATACAAGATACACTATATATTTTAGTTGTAGATACAGGATAAAGGTATAAAACATAGGTACATAGATAATTTTAAAAATATAATTATTTTTATAATGAAAATTGCTGTTACTTATTACAATTTTATAAAAATATATATATATATATATATTATGTTAAATATTTCTTAAAATAATTATTAATAATAATATACAAATGAAATATATTAGTTATTACATTATAAAATCATATAAATATAAATGTTTAACAGATAGAAAGGTGTCAAAATATTTTATAGGACAGTGAAATAAATTTAAATAAATAGGTATATGTATTACAATTTTATTCAAAATATTATCTATATTTATTGCATAAAATAATTTATTACTAAAATACTATAACACAACAATAATAATAGGTAATATTTTTAATTGAAATATTTCAGTCACAAGTACTCAAGTATATTTGATATACGAGTGTGATTATAAAATTATACTATTAACCAAAAAGTATCAAAATGAATTAAAAAAAAATATTGTCGTATATTTTATCATTTCCTGACATACCCAAAATTATTCAAACGTAAAAATCTAGAATAGCTATATTGCGAGTGGGCGTAAATACTAACAATCAACAACAAATGTCAAAATATTATTGATTTGTTTTTATAATATGAGATAGGGAAAAAAGATTTTAAAAATGTAATTATCGACTATTATATCATTTGACTTTTAATCATTCGATGTACCTACAATATATATATGTATAATTTATTAGTTATATTTATACAGTATAAATATAGAATGTTGATGACATTTGAATGTTTTCCCTTTAATTCTATACGCAATGCTATCTTAGCTACAAACTCATTTTATTCTTCCTCGATTCAGAATATCATTTTTTCGCATATTTGAGCACTTTTAATTTTTTTTTTTTTACATTATTTTTGTATTTTTACCTTAGTTTTTCATATTATATGTCATTTTTCGTATTTTTTGTACTTTGTATGTCAATTTTCTTGAATTTTAAATTTCAAAGAACACTTGTACATTTTCAAAAATAATTGTATTATTATTATTGGAGGGTTTTTAATTTTTATTGTGATTAGATTTATCTCGTATAAGTGCTCGTGTGTCATACTACATATGCTTTTACAGATATATGCTGACAAATACGCTTATTATGTATTATATTTATAAATATTATATCGTATAAATCCGATAAACAAGATATAAATTGACATTGACGAATAGATCGACGTATTAATTGGAAAAGGAACTTTTGTCACTTTATCAGTAGTGAATTATAGTGATCGACATTCACAAACATAATATAAAACGATGTTTTTTAAATTTCAATAGTAACTATTTAAACATGCCAAAAACAAAATCGTCTATAATAGCTGATTGCATAGTTTTGTAAGTGAATTCGGAAACTATATTTATCTAGTGATTATGAGGTTTTACTTTGTAAAGTATGGTAAATTGGTACCAATTTAAAAATTTAACTCTAATATCTTTGAACAATAAAAGTGTATTCAAATAGATATTTAATATATTTTTAATAACTTTGAAAAATGTTACGTAAATTTTAGTTTTTAGGTCATTATAGCATATTTTTTGGAGGGTCATTTTAGGTACTTTTATTGGTCATCATCATCCTTTCTCTACTAATAACATTCAAACATGAAAATCTAAAATAGGTAAATCGCGAGTTGGCGTCACAAATAACAATCAAAAACAAAAACCAAAATTATTGTTTTATTTTTATATTATAAGTTGGGAAGAAATAATTTAAAAATTTAATTACCTATCGTAAATTAGTATATTGTATACAATTTTATTTTTGATCTTTGATGTATCTTGTATCTTTTCGCATAAAAAAATTAATTATACTGAAAAAAAATGTATCTAGATACAAGACACAAGATACAATTATATCAATAATACCTGTATCTGTGATACTGCCCAACCCTAATCGTAATGTTACATTACAACATAAAAATTTTTGAGCGTCAAGTAAATTGGTTTAATAATAATTAATGCATTCACGAAAACTCTACATGTAATCAAATGTTTATTGTATTTTTATTTTAGTAGTTTATTTATTTCTGTAAAAATCTTTAGAAAAATGGCGATACTAATAATACTAATATTTTTGTTATAAGTATGATAAATAATGAAAAAAATGTTTGATCTTCTATACAATACTTTATAATTGGGGTTTCAATAATATTGATACTAAACAAAAATATACATCTATACCTTATATAAGCTGTTATATAACTAAAGGATACTGGAGACCTATGCAGTTTACATACCTTTTGTTTTATAATTAAAAATACCAATTCATTTTATTCATCTATATCACAGCTAAAATAAAAAATAATGAAAATTCCCTCGATCAGACCAAAGTAAACATGTTAACAAGTCAAAGTCTCTATTTTTAATTAAAATCCGTTAAACCAAGTCCCGCAGCTTTATCAGTGAACATACTTTTATGTTATTTTACACGACATTAAAAACTATTTAACTTCACATTATTGACCTGCGCCTATGCGTATAAAAGTGTATAAAATACAAAATAGGTAATACCAATGACGGAGTGGATAGGAAATGGATATACAAAATGTATGAAACCATTTAAAATGGTCTATCATTTAAAACTATTACATCCCATAAACTGACAAGTTGACAAATTATTACAATCATTATTACAAATTGATTCATCTGTATTCAGCACCTTTGAATACGACCGACTGCAGGCCTTAGGGAATTGGAAGCAACGATTGTCTGTCTCTATTTCGACGTTTTCTATATATACAATGTACTGATCGATCTATAGTGATGCATTAATTAGGATTTTAAATCTAATCCAAAGTCTTAATTAGATTTACTTTCCCATATTTTAGATTCTAAGCATTGCCTATTTGATTTTACAATATGTTTTTTTGTATATATACACTTTTTTGGGTAGAAAGAGTTGCGTATGAGTATTGGAGATGTTTTTTGGTGGGATATTTATTCTAATCGGTATTTTAAAGAAGAATTTTTTTTGGTTTTTCCAATATTTTTCTTAGATGCAAAAAAAAACTATCTAATAAATTTATGCGTTCAGGTTCATATTTTGTGAATGACACGCGAACGCCACTCGGTTCTGCCAAATTTAACATGAACGTGAACGACGTTCGTATTTCTAAGGAATTTGAACAATTTTCAGGGAATTCAAATTAAATTAAAATATATTTCTATTTCATTATAAGCCCTATTGGATTATATTACAATTATAAAAATATAATAGGTACTCAAAAGTTCGATTCCGTGGGCTCATACAGAATGAAAACGTTGCGTTATCTTTTAAATTTAAAATGTATTATTTAAATTTAAAAATAGTTGTATCTCTTTACAAAATTAAAATTTCGGAAAAAAAATGAAACTGGGGTATGGAAAATTATCTTGTCTATAAATTACGTAATTATAAAATGTATTTTAATATTTATGTGACAAAGTTGTGATAAGAATTCCGAACGTAAAATGTCTATATTTTCAGTTGGTTAGATAAGAGAAAATGTCAGTGTAGCGTCCTTTTAAGACATATTGTTTTCGTATTTTTTATAAAGTTTTTATAAAATTGTGTTATAAAATAAAACAATATACTCCTATAATATGTGACGTTATCAATCCATGTAGCTCGCGACAATCTGTTTTCAATCTAGAATAGTGTCCTGGTATTAAATGTTGAGTTTTACCCGTCAGAAAATCGGATAATATAATTGGTACCTATCTATCTGGAAATAAATTTATTTGAGACGAATAAACTTTCAAGTGTATTAAAAAGTGTGGAAATTATCTTCCAGTGATAAGTCAATATAAGTGTATAAAACAGGACTACACTATCAAAAACGAACAGTAAATATACTTAAGATGATTTGTAAAAGTAATAGGTATATAAAATTACAGTAATAATTTTTATACATACACACTAAAAAAAAGTTTTTAAAGTTTTAATAGAATTATTTTTGTTTAAGGGGTCTCACGACTGCTCTATTTTAGTAGGCGATTTCTTATTATTTTTCTGAATTGCTTTGTGCTTATGTGAGTCGTAAATAATCGTATCATATCGTAAATTAAACGTGTTAAGAGAACGTGATACTGAAGATTTTCAACGGGAAAAACATGTTTACGCAAAACAAATGAAACGGTGTTTTAAAATAATTTTAGAGTTAAAACACTTATTAAAAAATTGATAGAAAATAAAATTTTGGAAATAACCTTATCGGTGTTTTTTCAAATAATATGTTTAAAACAATTTACAGTGTCTTAAAAATGGGGGAAAAAATTATATTTTGTACCTTTGATAACGAGTTTAGTATTTAGAAAACAACCCCAACGAGGAAATCGAGGAACGATTATAGAAATTTTGTGATCTAAAAATTTTATGATAGGTGCTATATAACTTTAAAATCATTTTAAAAAGCCATTTTATTTGTTTTGCGTAAATTTATTTTTTAACAAATATCGTGATTACACCATAATAAAAAAATAGTACTGACACAGGACTATTTTTAATTACTTTCAAATTATATTAAAATATTCTTTGATTGTTAAATTTTTATTTTTATTAAAATATCTAAAAAATTGCTTATACAGATTTTCTTAAAAATGGGGTATGCGACGTTCTCTTAATAGTAACTAAAATTATACGAGAAGCAATTACAGTATTACGGGCACTTACATTTTGGAGAAGAATACAAAAATATCTTGAAAATGAATATCGGAGTAAATATCACGTCGGTCTGATGGAATTAAAAACGATCGTTTTTGAAAAATCCTATGAAAAAACGTTAATAATGATTTCTTTTTTCTAAGTTTTTGTATATACCGAAATCAATGATCTACAATAATTCTGATAGCCACCATGAGTAAGCTTGGAGGGGCCAAAAGAGGGTAACTGCCTCCTTAGATACTTTTTTGGAGAGGTAAAAATATAGTTTTTCTCCCTCTCTAATGAGCTCAGATTTAGTTCAAATTTTTCATTTTTAACTATAATTAATGATTGACATTAATTTTACAATAAAATATAATAAAATGATGTATTGCTTAAAAAAAAAAAGTATTACAATACATTATTTTCATTACCAATGTATAGTATGCACATTGTGTATATTCGATTCTGAACGTAGTGAAAAATATTACAGCATTGGTTTTATAATGATATATTTATATATTATTTTTTTTTTGCATATACACTTTTTTGAGTAAAAGTTTTTGTAAAACTAACTAACTGATCAAAAATTCATTATAGTATAGCCAGGGTTGAGCAAAATACAAATAATAAATAAAATGGGTTTTTATAAAAAAAACATTGTATTCCTATTTACTCCGTATTTTGCGTACAAAAGCAACCGTTTGTTGTAATAATCGGTAAATAAATTTGAATAAGGAATGTTTATATATTTGTATGCAAAATATTTTTAAAGGATTTACTAAAATCTACCCCCCCCCCTATAATTTACCCCTAAGCTCCACCACTAATTAATATGATAATAATATTGGCACGAAGTATTCGATTGCATTTAATATGTTATTATTATAAGTAAATATTATTAAAGTTCTTTTGTGTCTACTGAAATCGATATGTATCTGATTTTCAAAACCAAAATCCCAAACACAACCCATATGAAATTTCCGGATATTTAAATCCATGCATTATGTAAAATTACGCATAACCCTTACCTTTTTTTTAATCATACTGTTCTCTTGGCAATATCCAATTACCCATATATTAATCATATGGGTGCAAATCCATATCCATTTTAGTTTAACTTACTCTGTGTTAGGATCATTTTATAAAAATTTTTTTATTTAATATATTATTAATTGAAAAATAGTCATGTTTTTTCAAATATCCAAAAAATATATGACTGCATGACGTTCTTTGGCCGGCAGGTGTGGCAAATAGATGTGATCGGTGTACGTCGACGATACATCTGACATGAACAACACAACAAGCGTATCGTATCTGGACCAGCTCGATGAGACCGCGAACGAGACGTTGGAAAACTATTTGCTCCGGACCCGAGGACCCAAACACCTGTCCCTCAACATTGTGGTGCCGATCACAATTATATACTTATTCATATTCGTCACGGGAGTGGTTGGCAACATTGCTGTCTGCGTGGTGATCGTCCGCAATAACTTCATGCACACGGCTACCAACTATTACCTATTCAGTTTGGCCGTGTCTGATCTCACACTCTTACTGTTAGGTAAGTCATCGATAAAAAATTTATAAAATTTAAACCAAATGGACATTAGTTCGAACGAACTTTTTTTTGTTTTAATTTAGTTTTTTTTCTTTTTGCCGTACTCGTATCATTTTACACCATCTCATAAATATAACGTTTTTCGAAACGTACGTTTTAATCTGAAAACCAAATCTACGTAATTCCATATTATTAAATAATGTGGAAAAGAAGTGGGTGTAATAAAATTTTACAAATCGAATCGATTTGAACAATTTTAAAATACCAGGATTCACTTTAATAGCCATTTTAATTTAAATAGTTTATTAAAATATATAAAATAATTTAATTTAATTTTAATTCATTTTAATTTTTAAAATTGCACGTATACAGGGTTAGAATGTGCACTATAGAATAGTGGTTGGACCTGAATTAAGATGGATCTGGTTTAGAACCAGTTATTATATTAAAGTTAAGTACAGCGACCTCCAATTTTGATTATTTCATAGACTTCTAAGGAACCCAAATCCTTACTAATTCAATTAAATACTTGATTAATATTTAAATCCCATTTATAAATCTGTTTTAACTGAAATCCTTATTTGTATTTATTTTTTCAATTAAAACCTTAGAATGTTACTTTTATAAAACCGGAATTAGAATAGAAAAAATGTTAACGACCCTTAGCCAATAATATAATGTCGTATAGAATATTTGCGAACGCCCATGGCGGTTTATTTTCATCAGGATAACGTAAAATAGTTTTTAGTGATACATGCCAAAATCGTGATAACGTTCCACAACCCTTCAAAAATAAAACTACATAAATCCATTAATTGAAATAAGTATTTCGAATACAAAATAAAAGTTTCTTTACAAGTCTGCTGAATAAAGGTGCGCTTAAACTAAAGCGGCAACAGCAGCAAAAACGTATTTTTATACATTCAAAAGATACCGCTCCAACCGAAGCAAAAATTTCCCTCGCCAATGCGGTAAAATAAATTCATAAACTTGATATTGAAATCAATTAACGATTATATATGTATATGTATGTATGAGTGATAGATATTGTGGAGTATTATCAATAGGTTAGGTACTGTTCTCTTATCTGTTAGATAAATGTTCTAAAATAATATTATTATATGTATTGAATAAAATCGTCACGTCATATTGTTAATATTCGTCATAATTAGTTGGTTCGTTTAAAGATTGTAAGATGTTTCTTTTATTTATTTCAATTTATTCATTATTTTTCTTTCTTTTTTTTTTGATTTTTAATTGTATTTAAAAAAGCAATAATACATTAAAATCACAAACTATAATACAAAAACCAATCGCGAATAATTATTGTCTATAGTATGGGAATATCCCATTTTATATAATATGACCCATCCTGAATTTAAGGAAATTGAAAAATAAAAATAAAACATTAATAATATAATAAGGTTTACTGCTTCACTACCGTCCAATTTTCGCTTTGATTAGTAAGGTTCCACTCCGTTACCGTAGAAATTTCGATGCCACCACTATTCCTGCTATGCCGCTATGGTCTAAGCGCACCTTTTGTATTTAACGATAACATTTCACTGACTATCTATAATTTCATTATCTATATATTGAAAACGTAAAAATGACCAAAATTTAAAATGGTTACCTAATAATTTATCTAGATTAAAATTTAATTATAATTAGTTTATAGTTATATAAGTATGTTTTTGTACTACACATTTTTATAAATAGCATAATAATTCTGATCAAAAACGCTATGAGACTATTCGAGGATTGAGGAGCGATCTAATTTTGGATCGCTAACCGCGACCGTGACCGCTAAAAATAACCAACTATACCTGTAGGTGTGTATTTAGTTTACATTGTATCAGTGACCGCGTGATTAGGGCACGCTTTCGTAATTTGCGATCACACAAGGGAAACCGTACATTTAATTTCACTATCAGTAAGCAATGGTAATTACCACCAGTACCACAGTCATACAACTATTTTTATCATTAAGCTTTTGGACTCGAACAGTTATCATTTGGATATCAGTTATATTATATTTAGATATTTATATATTATATTCTTTTTAATTTTTACGTACAGTATGTACCATTATTTATGCAATTATTGTATCCAAACAACTTTTTATCTAACGCAAAATAATATGTTAGGTACTATATTAGATTACATTATCATATATGATAATTGCATAACTACCTATTTAAATAATTATCAACAGCACAGATTTTTTTATATTATCTAATATTTTAAGATAAAAATAAAAAAAATATGTAAATATATATATATATTATATATATTTATTATTTTGTATATTGACAAGTGGTAACTATCGTTATTGATAGTAGGTATCCGGGTTCCTACGTAAGTGGGTTTATTTAAATTAAATACAGTTGAGTATCGCTAATCCGGTCTTGATGGAACGGGACTTTATCCGGATCACCGAAAGTCCGGATTAAACGGAATCATCATTAAAATGTTTGTTAAACAAGTTTTATATGGATAAATCTAATAAAATCAAAGTTTTTTATTATCATAAAAATAGCTTTTTGGTCTCAAAACTACAACGTAGGCCAACATTTTTAACCCACAAGGTTAAAAATTGATTTAGAATAAAAACCTCTTATTGATTAAAATTCAAAGTGTGACTTGACTTGTTTTGTGGGGGGGGGGTACTCTGTCTCAAGCTTATGCTTCTACCAGAGGGGTGAGGGGTGAATTTTATGGTTTTAGAATTTTAGAAGTTGAGAGGACGGTTTCTTTTGTGACCGTTGAGTAGGCCGGAGCGGGTTGAAATAGACTTGATGTGTGGAAAGGGGGACGAAGTAATCAACTGTTTGAGTTTGGTGGAGGTGGCATTGGTGTATTCGAGAATGGACGGGATGTTGGTTTTTCAAAGTGTATTGATTGTATGGTACTAATAATTTTGAGGTCTGTCCGGATTAACCGGATGTCCACAGTGGACAGTCTGGACAGTACCAACATCCCGTCCATTCGTGAATTCACAAATGCCACCTCCACCAAACTCCAACTCTCGATCACTTCGTCCCACTTTCCACACATCAAGTCAATCTCAACCCGCCCCGCCCCACTCAACGGCCGCAAAAGGAACCGTCCTCTTAATTTCTAAAATTCAAACACTATAAATTCGCCCGCTCATCACGTCACAACTCCCTAAAACATCCGACCCTCTGGAAGAAGCTCAAGCTTGAGACAGAGTACCCCCCCCCCCACAAAGCAAGTCAAAGTTTCTACAGAACTGGCCTTAGGGTGGAGCAAGGTGTGGTTCAGGAAAATAGGCAAATTAAATTTTAAGGAAAATATGAGAAAATAAGCAAAAAAAAAAGTCATTCATTATTTTCGCCGTACAATGAATTTTCTACAAATTTTTGGAGCTTTCTTAAAAGGACGCCACTCTCCCGTTTTTGAAGAGGTTTTATATAGGACATTTTTATGAAATTTTAAGAAAAATTAAAATCCAACAATTTAAAAATATTTTAATATATTTTAAAAGTAGTTTAAAAATATTCCCATGTTAGTTCCTCCTTTTATCGTTGTGTAATCGCGATATTTGTTTAAAAACACCACAATATATAGATACGATATTTATATACTAGGTATAGGAAAATATGCTGGAGCCGAAAATTAAATGCACAAAGTGAGTGGTTGGACATATATGTCCCACAAATTGTAACTTCTAATTTTCTTTTCTAATATTTTTTTTCTTATAGATTATATATTTTTATACACTTATAAATATAAGTCAATCATAAAAATAATGAAAAAACAAGGGTATGGACATTTCTCAAACCCTGTGTATGAAAGAGTGAAAAACGTAAATAAGCAAAAAGGTCATCAATTTTTTTCTACCTTTATACCAAAAATACTTCTTTATACCTAATTAAACAAAAAAAAGTCATGAATTTTTTTTCTAACTTTAGGTTAGGTTTGGCCAACCAAATTTAATAAACAGGCCAAATATTTAAAAAAATGGGCCAAATTAATATAATATTTCATTTTAAATACTCAAATGTATATACCTTGTACGGTACAAATTACGTCGCTACTGCTCTCATATAAATAAAAATAAATTTACCTATTATAATAAAAATAGCAATATCTATATATATATATGTATAAATATAAAAAAAGAAAATATGCTCAGAGTATTCGATAAAGTATTGTATCTAATAACTAGTTTAGACTATGAGTTAATTTCAGGTTACAAATGAATAATAAAAAAATAAATAAAAAAAATATGAAAATAATTAAATAGAATACATACCAATATATTATAAGAAACAAATTATTAAACGATGTCTAGTAACATAAAGATAATAAAACAGCTGTTAGAAAATTGTGTATCGATGTATGTATTAGTAGTATATTTTTCACTCGTTGGCCAACAAGGACATTACTCCCGTCTCTCATCAATGAGTAAAATATAAAACATCGTCCAACTGAATTATTTTTAACAGCTACAATTGAGGAACTTACGAAAATTTTTTTAGTAAAAAAAAAATTTGCGCATAAAATAAGATCAATTATTTTATTTATTTTCTACTAATTTTATATTAAAATTAGTTTTCACTGTATATTCTATACAATTTCTAATATTTGTTATAAAAAGACGTAACGTATCTCATGAAATATTTGAATTTTAAAATTTTAAAATTTGTGTCTCTCGTTAAACAAGGCATATGCTTCCATCTATGTAATAAGCTTTTCGAAAGTTAAAACTAATATTTTAGGGTCTATATCCAGGTGGACAAAAATAAAAATTCCCAAAGTACCAAAAAAAACTTAAAAGAAGGCATCTCCCAAAAATCAAACGGCAGAAAAAGAGGCAAAATATCGCACTCCCTTGTGACAACTGGAACACGTTACATATAGTATGTACTTCACATTGATAGAAAATATGTATTTAAAAATTTTCTGGATGTCCATCTCAAAATTGAAAAAAACTAGCTGTTTAAAGTTTTTCTACTTTCTTGATGAGGAAAACTGTTGATAAATGATTTAGGGATGTCAATCTTTAATAAAAACTTGTTTTGATGAATAAAAAGTATTTACATCAAATTTAACCGCCAATCCAAAGAATGAACGATCTTGAAACTTACCTTGCGTAACTTTATACTTGTGGATATCTAGTATTTTGCAAAAACTTCTCTGCTCGTTGCTGATAACTTCACCTCATTCGATGAAAGTTGAAAAAGTGTTTACAATTAAGTCAAATCGATTCGTCGACTGTCAACTTCAGATGAGACTATAAATTCAAAAATGTTTATCACACTGAATGAAGTAGATTCTACGAGAGACCAGCTGTAGCAGAATTTCTCATCAGAAAAGAAAGGTATTATCGAGAACAAGCTGACTTTCAATCAAAGAGAGATTTTATTAAAAAGTTCTTCCAAGAAGAATCTGACTTGTAAGTTGTTTTCATATTTCTAAACGTCAATTATTATCAAATACGTACCAGTACCAAAGATTTGCAATATTAATCAGTGAACTTAATGTAAAAAAAATATTGTAACTGTTAATTTATATTGATAGCAAATAGTTTTTAAAAATGAAAATCTTGTTTAATAATTCAAAATCCCTGTTTTATTATTACGGTACTTGATTAGTATGTATAAGTATGTAAGTAACAGGTATATAATTATGTAGTATGTGTAGTATAGGTAGTGTGTGTTTGATATATAGGTATTTGTATTTCTAAAAATGCAAAACGCAATATTATAGTTTAATACCTACTTACCTATTTCCATTTTAATTATATTTTAAAAAAATATAGAGATTGATAGAATTTTAACTTCTGACATTTTTACTATGAATCTAATATGTGAATTCATCATATATTATATTCGGGCTAAAACCAATCTTTCGTGCGTAAAAGAATACAATCGGTGGCCAAACTGAGATCATTAGAATCGGAATCGGAAAATTATTACGTGGCCATTTTCCGATTCCGTCATCTACTTAAAAGATTCTCCTTTTCGACCTTTAAGCCACTGATGTCGACCTTTCGAACGTGTATAAGTATTTAACCATTTTAATAAAAATATAGGAAAAATAATAATAATAACATTTAAAACGTTTAATTAAATTCGACAGGCGACAATAAGCTATCAATAAAATAAATGACAACTACCTACTTAAATAAAACTTACGAAATAATAATAATAGAGTGTCATATAACTTACCGTGAAATCAATTGTGCATTAATAACATTTAAGAATATAATAATCGTCCATGAAGATTGGTGTAAAATTTCAAATTTACGATTCGTTTATATAATTAGTTTTATTCTAATTTTATATTGTGTATATTTTGATATATTGTAGTAGGTATATGCTTTATAGGTTTTAAGGATTTTAATAAAACATCGAGCCTATACACATAATTATGTTATACATTAGTACAATAATCATTTTAAATAGTCGATTCTCTAAAAAAATTCCTTTACACTTTTCTTTTTTAATTTAGTGTACAGACAGGCTAAGGGTAGAGAAAAACAATCCAGGGACTTTTGAAATGTTTAATGTATAAAAGATAAGGAAAAGAGGGTGCAAACCGAGGACAAGAAAGTGATAAAGAGATAGAAATAATATTTTGAAGGATTATTAAATGAAGAATTTCCTAGAGAAGCAATTTATACAGTTGAGTGGAATTTGAGTATGGTGAATTTAATAAGGAAGAAATAAGTGTGGAGCAATGTTGGAAAAATTAAAAATAAGAAAATGATAGGATCGGATGAAGTACCAATTGAAGTATGGAAAGCATTAAGAAATTTAGGTAAAGGATGGTTAACAAAGTTCTTTAATAAGGTCAGGTTGATGAAAAAATTCCAAAAACGTGGAAGAAGAGTTGTATAGTACCGATATTTAAAGATAAAAGAAATGTACAGGAATGTGGAAATTAAAGAAGATAAAACTTATGAGCCACATAAAGTAAACACATATAGTACATAAAATATATATATATATACATAGATACTATATATATACTGTAATATGAAGATTTAAGAAAAGATCACAGACAAAAAGATAAGAAGTAAGACAATTATTACTAGAATTCAGTTTGGGTTTATGTCTGGGATGTGAATGGAGCCAATATTTTGTGTATGACAGATTTTAGAGAAATACAGAGGAAGGAAAAGGAAATTGTATATGGTATTTATTGATCTAGCGAAGGCTTATAATAGGGTTTTTAGAGAGATCTTAAAGTGGTCATTTACAAAGAAAGGATTACCAAAAGTATATGTAAACGTATTGAAGATATGTATGAAAGAGGTGAGTACAAAAGTAAGGAGTAAATGTAAAAGTTTCGATGGTTTAAAAAAGTAAAAAGTGTTTTGTACACAATAACGTTTTATCAGAAAATTATAATGATGCGATTGTTCTGAAATGTTTTCATTTATACATTTCATAATAGGTTTTATTACTTTTATTTAATAACACAATAATTTAATAATTGTTATACGACTTTAAAGTGCCTTCTTGTTTTTGAATAAAACTCAATTGATTATACATGATTATACGACAATAAAAAGTAATATATAGACACGAGACCACTTATAAATACATTTTAAAGGATCTTTGTTGCGTTTTTCTTCTAAATAGTTTTGAACAGTGGTATCATTTTACGTTTTACTAGACGGAGGTAAAATTTTAACTGTTCCATTTACAAATAATGAATGTTAATTCCTCGTAAATAACAAAAAAAAGTCATCAACTTTTTCTATATTTTATTTATTTTATTTTGCCTACAAAACTAGGCTAATTTGACATTAATATTCCCAAAATCCCAACGATTAGCCCCTTAAAAATTAGACGCCACTGGTTTTCGAAAGGAAATTTTAAAATTATGCGTGTTTGTTAATTGCTTTTGTACCTATGAAATATAAACTTTCTTTAGTGTTACGTTGTCCATCACTGTATAGATGTTCACACAGTCCGCACGCTCTAACACAAGTCATATATTATTATGTATATTCACTATTAAGTAATTTCTAATAAACACGCTCTTGAATTTCTTAAAATATTGTGACTTTTTGAATAAGTTTGGACAAATAACACGTCTGTAAAAAATCTAAGATGCGAAATTAAATTGTGTTTATTTCAGATAATATTTTAATCGTCTGTCATTAAAAAAAAATTGTAGTTTTAGAAATCATCTGGTATAATACTAATGACACAATAAGGAATTTAGAACTGTTTTCAAGACTAAAATTGAACAAGCTTAACACCGTTGGTTTAAGAAAATGACAAGACCATTTAATCACTTGAAAAATTCACTATCAAAGACTATTTTCTATAAATGTTCTTGAAATTTAGCCTATATTGTAATTATCTAAAATTCAATACAGATTCATAAATACGCATTTTAAAATAAAACCGAAAACAATAATATATCAATGTAGACTATTGATAAATTGTTTTTTCAATGATTTACCTATATTATGTTATAAATAAATTGAGTACTTGTGATTGTGAATAATTTATATAAATAAATTAAAACCCAAATCCACAAAAATGTACTTTTTATTTTATGCAAATACGTATTTAAGAAACAAAGTAACAGACTGTGTTTTGCACTGACGATGGTATAACTTTGTTACCGAAATACGTAAAAAGTAAATTTTTGTGGATTTGAATTTTATTTTATTTACATGTTATGTTATCTACAAATCGTGTAAACATTAACAATATTTTTAAACGAATCTTTGTTTAATAATAACTATCTGATGGTTTGTTTATATCCTTAAACTTAATAATGTATATACATTTTACATAATATTATATAGGTAAAAATTTTCGTAAAAATAATAATCTTGTTAAATCCTGTCTGTATTTACGTGATATGAATGCGTATTTCATCTGTATAATCTAACACCAATAAAATTACGTGTCAGTATTAAAATCGAAAAAAAAAAGGCCGAAGTATAAATAATACAATTAATAAACAATCAAAATTCAAAATTCAAAAACCCGTCAAATAAAGTACTTATAAATACATTTTTATATAAATCACGAATGTCATGAACGCATGTGTGATTACATTTTAATGGAGTCATTATAAATGAGTTATGTTAAAAATCCCTATATGCCTATATAATATAAATTAACGATTGATTTTGTTTTTTTGTCAAATATTTACAAATTAATTGTATTTATAATTAAAAAAACTGAATTTACACATTCGCTCAGAAAAACGATGCGGGTAATGAGTGAAGGTTCGAAGATAAATTATTTTAAAATAAAGAGTTATTTATTCTGTTTTTCTTTTCTTTTCTTATCTTGTTTATTTTTATTTTTTTGCATTCTTTAATCAAATAAAACGAATAAAAAACAACTCGCGAAAGAATTGTTTTAAACTCAAATGTAGTACCTATATTGAGAAATAAAAGATACGTTAAGCAGAATCCTGAAGATCAAGAAAAAAATTATTCAAATTATGTTTCATCTAATAATGAATGGTAGAAGCCCTGGATCTATATAAAAAGAAAAAAGAGAAACGTAATGTATAAAAAGTTTTTTAAGTTAAGTTTAATTTATAATTAAAGTTTATATAATAAATTGTCCGGTTATGCGTTTAGTTTGAATTATATCCTTAAGCTAAACATTAAGTATTATAAAATAGAAAATACAATATTTGAAACGAGAATAAATGGATTTATATTTCTGTAACGACCCCCGTGGCAATATAATATAATTAATGTAAACAAAAAAATCGTAGTTCAGGGGGGTCGTCAGGGTATAGGTCATGAATTTTTTCATTAATGAACTCCAAACTTTGAAAATGTACTCATTGCCGACTGACTTTAATTTTATCGACATATTTCCTGAGTGATCGGCGGCCGTCATGACCCTAAACCCCCATGCCTGCTGGTTCTATAATTCATACTTATATACACATGAAATTATATATTTATATTACATGTTATATATACCTAGTGTATATTATTTTAAAATATGACGCAATTTTAAATGGATAATCAATGTATATTCCATTAAAAGTATATCTAATATTATAGAAAATGTTTAAAGCAAAAATAATAATAAAAATAAAAAATAAAAATGTTTTTTAAGAGGTCCTGCAAAGGCAATATTAAGAAAAATGAAAATATAACAATTTAAAAATAATTAAGCACGTTTTAAAAATAAAATATATAAAAAAAACGGTTCTATGTTAGTTTCGTTTTTATTATTGCGTAATCTTAATATATGTTTACAAAAATTAAAAAATTTCCTTCGATCCGCTCTATATCTATTATAATAACTCTCCAATAGTTGTTTAATTATATTGAAAGAGGAACACTTAAATTATACTTCAAAAAGATATTTTATAAGTAAATTAAATAACTCAATATTTATGTTTTGAAAGATAATCTTTTTTTATATGTATATAAATATATATATATATATATTTTTTTTTTTTTGTATAATGATTTAAAATCGTTTCAAAATAAAATCTCTTTGAAGAAACACAGCTAGTAAATCACGGTCTTTCTTTTGATGTTAAAACTATGTTTCTAAAATTTTTTGGTGTCGAGTTACTTGTATAATTATTTATATAAAAATAAAAACCCAATTTCTACAAAATAATTTGTTTTGATTTTAACAAATATGAATATATAAATGATATATAATATATATAAATGTTTTGAAAACAATGTTTTCATCTTCAGCGTTGAACTAGCAATACTCTTAAATAAAACTCACAAGTGAAAAAGAAGTTGAAGGAAAATTACCGTTTTTGAATCTTTAGATTAAAAAATCAAAAAATCAATTAGAATTCGAAAAGTACTGAAAAAAACACATTTTTATAGATATATCAAAAATACCTCAAATCATTGTTAGCAACACAAAATGACTGCCTGGAATAGCATGATAAACTGATTATTTAATGTCCCGATGAATAGAATAGATTTCAAAAAAGAAAAGCAGTTAATAAAAAACATAGCAAATTTTAATGGATTCGATAAAGAAATGATTTTAAAACTAATAACGAAACTAGAATGGAGAAAAAAACATTAGAAATATCAGCACTTTAGAATAAAACAATTTAAAAAATAGTAATAAAATAACAACCATAATATTTATACCACACATTTCAAATAAAATCTCGAAAACTTAAAAAAAACATGATATTGATATATATATATATATATATAGTATCATCAAAAAATAACGATTTAATTATTCTATTATTTGATTACTTCTTAGTTTGGTCATAAATGATAAAAGTACCGAAGAACCACAACCTAGTAATAATAATACAGTTAATTGAATTTTTATTACTATAAAACTCCAATCTCATTCATAAAACCATTTTAAATCGTAAATACATTAAGTGAAGATTGAAATATACGTTTAAATCATAATAATATTATAAATGTATGAAAAAAAAACGAAAACACGTACTCTGTGATCATTTTAAAGTGTTGAAAACCAACATTTTCGGAATTATGAGAAAATAACCATAATTTTAACCCAAATTTTTCATTATTTTTCGATGGTTTTTTCTGGGTTGTTTTTAAAAAATCAACAAATTACCTCTTCAAAGTACCATGTTGATAAAATTTTATGCCAAAAAATGAGTACGCATTAAGAAATTAGATCATGACGTCAAATCTTCTGGTCGATAAATTGCTCAAAGAAAAATATAAGACCAATTAATATCATAGTAAAACGATAAAATATTTTGCACCATTCAGAATCTAAAATGTATAGTTATTATGATTTTAGAGCATTATTATTAATTTTTTCAGTCATCAAACTTTATTTTCAATTATTATTATTTAAAATAAAAATTCTATCTACAAAAATGAAGCTTTGGTATTTAAGTTTTCAAAATTAATATTTTTTGCTTCTTTTTCAGTACCCCTGGACCCTCTCAGCAAATACGCCATTATATATACATTATAATATATATTTTTAACAGTATTGTATTATAACACTAAAAATGCCCTTTTTTTATTCTTTCATGTCTAATTTTGTGTCTACTGATTACTTATTTATTTTCAAGCCCCCCCCCCCCCATTGAAAAATCTTGCATACGCCACTGAATTGGGATCTAAATCCTCCATAAAATAATTTATTAAAATTGTTAGCAAAATCATTAATACAAACATTGTAATGATCGGTATAACTCATCGATCGATAACCATATGGGCGGAGCTCATGGATAGATGAGGTCATCTATTCTATAAAAGGGAGTGTATGCGCGCCGAACGGTGCACTTGCAGTGCCATATTTACAACAGGTGTACCAGACTCGAAATTATTCGAGCTGGAGGCACGCCGAAATAGTTATGGTTCCGAAACCTGGTAAGGACATTCTCACCACCGTCCCATTTCTCTTGTAAACGTCATGGCCAAAATATTCGAACGTTTGCTTCTATTCAAACTCTAAATTCACACTATGCCCTCCCCCCCCCATTCGTCCAGACCGATTCGGTTTTAGAGTTCGACACTGCACCACCACGCGACTCGTCAGCGTCACCGAACGAAATCGCTAATTTCTTAAACCGTAGGTACAAAACAGCGGGCGGCAGCCTTTCTGTACGTCGAAAAGGCGTTCGACAAGGTCTGGCACGGTCGTCTAATTTACAAACTCATCAAATGTGGTGTTCCGAATCAAATCGTTTATATCACATAGAACATCCCAAGTTAGAGTAGGCAACTGTAAATCATCAGTTAGGAACATTGGCGCCGGCGTCGCCCAAGGTTCGTGCCACTCTCCCAGATACGTATCTGGGACCTTATCTTGGGGAGGGCGATTTATTTTTTTGGATTAGTCCAAATTCTCCATAAGTTACTTTTATTATACGTTCCTGTGTGCTCTTGTATTAAAAAAAAAAAAAAACAATTTTTTGTGACTATAGTAACACGCATTTATTAAACAACTGTCATTTTCTACAAAATTAAATCGGTATTATGTCTCTTTTTCATTTTAGCAAACCATTGAATGATGTCTTCAGTGGAAATTTCTATTTCTCTATGTGTATGTAACAAAGCTAATCCACATAAGCGGTTTTGTCCCATTTTCGAACGCAACCAAGTTTTCAATCTACAGAATCACGGACGTATAATAAGAATAATTTTATTGTGACGGTCGGGGAACGAGCAAAAGGCGCGCGATGCCTCGCGGTCGTACCGTGCCGTGGAGGCGATCAGAATAGCGCATGCGTAGATCGCCACATAGGTAGTAGGTACCGATACGATGTCTTATCTATTTAGTATTATCAGTTCAAAATATTTATATAACCACAAAATATTCACTACACTTCAGCTGTATATTCTGTGTTATTATCACAATTTAACTGATATAATATATACTAATATATACTATCTTAAATCGTGCAGATTATCATGTATACAAATTTAGTAAATTAGTAGATTTATATAATATTTATAATCTACTAATAGGATATAATATAATACGGGCCTTGGGGGGGGGAGGCGATCGCACCCATCGCCCCCCCCCTCAAATACGTGCCTGCTCTCTCCACATCTGTTCTCCATATACGTAAACGACATGCCTCAGGATCCAAACCGTAAAACAGCTCTTTTTTGGCCGACCACACATACTCTTCTATGCAACCTGCAGTGACACACACATCCATGCAGTAAATCGCAACTTACTCTCGTCCAACCCGGGTTCGAAAATTTTTTTTAAAAAATTTTAAAAAAAATAATTATTGGAAAATAATAATTAACGCACGCAAAACCAACACGATTCTGTTCACAAACATAAATGCCCCCGTGACTGCCCAAAAATGACAATAAAACACACTGAAATAAATTGGTCCACTTCCGTTAAATACTTAGGCGCAATCATAGACAAAGACCTCACATTTAATAAACACATCATCACCATACTCATCAACAAAGCTAAATATGTTAGGCACACACTATACCCCTTAATAAACACAAACAGTCCCCTTAGTCTATATTTTAAGTCATACATACATCAGGCCCACAATAAGATAACATGCACGTCCCGCTTTGACCTACGACTGGAAATGGCTGAAAGCCTTCCAGTCAGTCCCTCTCCGCGCAATCACCGGCCAACCGTGGTTCTCCTGCAATTGAATTATTAGAAACACCACCAAACTCGCAACACTCCAGGAAACATAACAGCGAAACGGCGCATAATCCTCTCACGCCACCCTCACATAATAGAAATCAGCACCCGCCCTCGCACTGCGCAAAGATTTTTAGGTCACGTCCGATTCAGTTTTAAACCCATCTTTCATCGATAAAATTCCATAACGCTCATGAAACAATATCCCGCCCTCTAAAAAAAAAAAAAAAAAACAATAGCTCGGAACAGAGAAGTTTTCATCAAAGCCGAACGACTCAGTAGTTGTTTAACACTGTTGATGAAAACATTGTTTTCGAGATACGTATTTGTTAAAATAAAAACAAATTATATTGTAAAAATTGGTCGTTTTTATTTTTATACGTTTCTACGATGTTTATTTACAGCGCTGTACCCATAGAACCAAACCTTGTTTTTATATAACAAAATTACACGTACGACGTCCTCTTAAAAGAAACCTAAAAATATAATAATAGTATTATTATGGTTATACGTGCAATTTTAAAAATAAATCATTCTACGTAATTTTGAAATTTTTTTTAATATACCTGCGTAAAACCCCAGGACAAAATAAATAGTGTATTAAAAAAACACACACACATCATTGTAAGACTAATATATAAGTATAAAAATAATATACGAATAGAATTCACACCATAATGTAATGTGTATTGTGATTTGTGGTACTAACATAATGTGGGTGCGACGATCTCGTAAGGTTGTTAAAAAACATAATACGGGTATATTCCGTTGCCGCACTGTTCGGATAAAAGAAATTACATTTTCCCATACAATTTAAGGACAACAATGAATAAACCCTACCGCAGCCTGCCCCCAACCACTATAAAATATGGTTTTGTTAAATTACGCGATAAAATGTAATGCCCGTATTACACTAGATCGACATCAACATCAACACGTTGATAAAATTCTGACACTTTTTGTGTCGATCCCACGTGTTGATCAACGAAAATTCCGATCGACAAATAATGGATAGAAATCGTATAAACTGAATTGACGACCGCTCAAATTCCATAATAATGTGATGATAAAATGATAATAATCTGTTAAAATAGTAAATATTGTCATGTCGCGGTGATATTATCACACGTGTATATTATAACGTATATTATATTATATTTAACGTTTTTTTATTTCCTTAAATATTAATTTATATTACTATAAAATAAAAATGCAAAATGACACGAAGACAAGCGAAGCAGATAAGTGGAATAATCGAAATACGTGTATCTTTATTAATCTCCACAAAGAAAGGTCTAGCCTTTGCCCATTGGAATCCAAAGCATGTGGAACATAAAAATAAATTATCGCGGTTTGATAGTTTAAATGAAATATCAAACATTATAGAAATTTCAGTCGATGAATGCGCAAAAAAATATCAAAAGTTTACTTGGTCAATATGCAAGAGAAACGAAGAAGAAGCAAGAGGAAAATAAATCTGAGGCGGGTACTTCTGTAGTAGTTTACGAACTACTGCAATTTCTTCGGAACAGAAACAAGCCGATTCACACGAGGGATACTGAAGATACAGACAATACAAGTGAATTAGTAAGTATCTATATGGTTCAAATAATATATTTTATTAGTGATTTTTAAAAGTAACTCATTTAACTATTTGTATATATCAATATACTTATAATATACGCACTTACATACAGTATATAGTTTCTATCTGTATTCCATATACTTACCTATAATCTATAGTATATATTTATAGTATATAATATTATATACATACCTATAGAATATACAGTATACTTACTTAAAATACCTATATTCCTATGTAGCTACCTAAGACTTATAGCATATTAAGTGCGGGTGGATGAAGCGCCAAGTGTTTTTTTTTTTTTTTTTTTTTGTGACAAAAGAATCACAATTAGGTAGGTATATTTTTAAAGACAGTGGTGAGGCCTGCAATGATGTATGTGGACAGAATATTGGATACTAGTTAGAAAGATAGAACAGAGAATGAGTGTAGCAGAGATGAGAATGTCAAAATATTTTTTATTCTATTTAGGCTTGGCCGTGTCCAAACACGACGTTTTTTTTTTTGTTTTTTAATTTTTCTTCACTAAATAAAAAAAAAGTGGCTGCCACTAAAATGATGTCTTCATCTACAGACGTGTTATTTTATTTTGAAAACTTTAAGCTATTCTAAATATGATGTATAAAATGTAAACCCACGAGGAAATACACTTTTGTTATGTATAAGCTAAACAGCACAGTGAAGTGTTCCACAAAACTTAGATGATAATAGTGATAAGGTGATTGAATAACACGATCTGATAAATAGTATCTACAATAGTGGTAAATGTAAATATGTCAATCGTAAATGTCGAACCAACGTAATAACAAATTCATTTTTCGACAACCCGATCGAATTATCATGAAATTTGTCGATCTAGTGTAATACGGACTTAAGGATGAAAATACCGTATACCTATACGAATATCTAAATTGCAACTTTCCTGTCAATGTGACTCGAAATATTCCGTTTTATTTTAAATGCTCAAAATATTTTGTAGTCCAGATAATCGCAGAATATCGCAGTTTAGATTGAATACCTTCGGCAGTATATACGGTAGGCATAACGTTGAGTATTATATAGCGTACAGTCCTAAAATTGCATAATTTGATGTAAAAAAAAAATCCAAAAATAATGTAAGAATTTCAACAAATAACCGTAAGTAGTTGAAATTTAAGTGTTCATACGTGCGCGGAATATAATTTTGCAACAATAAAATTTTGCTTCGTGTCAAGCAATATATGTTTCAAATAAAATTTTATTGTAAGAATATTATATAAGGCACTCTGTAGACTATAGAGCATGTTCAATATCTGTAGGCCATGAAATAATCGTGTTCAACTTATACGAGTATATTCAACAACTATCATCAAAATGATCAAACATATATTTGTACCTAGTACAAGTTATTCAAAATTACTCATATATTAGTACAATAAATTTATGATACAAATTATAGAAAGTTCGATATAACTGTTAAAATTTTAGACTTTATTTATACTATTTAGAAGTTGTAACTTATTATTATAGTGCAATTTAAAACTATTTTTTTACAATAAATTTATGTAATTTGAATTCATTGAGTATAGTTTTGGATCTAAAACCATATTTATTCATGGATTGGTTCATGGATATATATATATATATATATATATATTATTAATTACTATATTATTAAAATATACTAGCTTAAGTATAAAACCTTGTAAGTACAACTTCTTTTGAGTGTAATTCGTGTATCATCTCAATTTATGGACTTTATCGGACTCTGTAAAAATTGGAGTCTAAAGTTTTTTGGAAGATTTTGTTAAGTAATTAATTAGGTATAAAAAATATTCGGAAATATAGTCTTCTATTTATAAATAAATACCCAATTTCTACAAAATAATTTGTTTTTATAAATAAGTATTTCGAAAACAATGTTCTCATCTTCAGTGTTAAACAATTACTGTATATTATGTTATACAACATACTTGAGAACATTGTTTTCGAAATACGTATTTGTTAAATAAAAACAAATTATTTTGTAGAAACTGGGTATTTATTTATATATATATATAAATAATTCTAGAAGTAACTCAACATCAAAATATATAGTCTTCAACCCCTAAAGTGTTCGGATAGTAATGTAAGTAATCCGAAAATTGGTTAAACTTAGTATGTTTGGATATTCAATCTACATTTGTACAATTTATATGAATTTTTAATTCTATATTTAAACCTCTACTCATGAAGTTCCAACATAGATTACGTTTTATTTCTATACTGTTATTGTATTTGTTCCAAATTAAATTTTCAATTTGATTGGAAACCAACAATTTGTATTTAAATGTAAAAAGATTTTTAACTACCAACATCAATTTGTTTTTTTTTTTTTTTTACAACTTTATTGCTATTATTTATATGTTTTTTTTATATACAAATTTTGGATCAAATTTTTTTTTATGAAACGACCAACAAATATTCTTTTATTTAGCAAAAATGCACAATAATACCTTTCCCCCATGAACCTCCAAATGGAAACTGCTTTAAGACCGTCTATGAATATTTGAGCTGACATTTCCAGTTCGGGGCACTGATATTTTAACAAAACAAAATTGAATGAACGTATATACATAATATAAACAATCAATGTTTTCGGAACATTTTGTAATAAACGGAATATGATTGGTATTTTTTATTTTTTTGTATTTTCCGTGGGCCGTTCGACCGGATTACGAACCGAGCCTTTCGCGAGGTTACTTGGACACTGATCGTATGTACGTAATACCTATAACCATGTATCACGATCGCTGAGGTTAGATATCGTCATTATCCGGCCTTTGCCGGTGGACAGTGGATACACGCGACCGGCGTTATCACGGGGTTAAAATAAATTATATATATGCAGTGTTTGGAATGAATGCATTCCTTTTTCGTGAATGATGAATGTGAATGCATTAATTTCACTGACGAATGTGAATGCAAATGAATGCATATTATTTGCGTTCAAAAAATATATTTTTTTTTTAAATTCTCCTTTCCCTATTCATATTGATTATTTTGCAAAATTTTGACTTAAAATATTTGCTTTTGAATACAACGAGTGCATTTTTGACGGTATTCATTTTTTTAATGAATGTGAATGCGAATTTTGAAAAAAAAAAAATGAATAATTATGAATGTGAATGCATTTAAACTCCAATGAACGTGAACACTGAACGCATTCTATTTTAAAATGAATGTTTCAAACATTGTATATAATAATGTGTGTGTGTGTGTGTGTGTGTATATAATTGTTGGGCGATACCTATATGTATATACTACGTGCGCTACGCGACATTATAATGTGCAGAGGACAATAATAATAACGAACTAACCACGGCAAAAGGCTTTGTTAAATTGTTATTATCGTACGGGCAAAGGGATTATTGTACGTATGATAATAATATGAAAATGCAAAATTCACGCACTTTCCCGCCAAAATGTATATATGTGTATATAAATACGTACACAATAATATATTGCCACTATATTGATTAGAATACGATATTATACGACTCTCAGAACGGCACGCGGTATGAGTATATAACATCTCGGGCGAATTTACAAAACATAATTTTATATACACGTACGTATATTACTTACCATATTATTTATATCGTCGCCAGCCGTTGGACCGATTTATACTCGTGTGATGTACGGCTACTAAAATTCGTTTCGTTTTATTCATATATATGTGCCTGTGTACATTTGTTACGTCCAAATATACGCGCGGATCGTGCAAAAACACGTGCAAATATCATTTACATCGGTGCATACAATACGATTTTTCATTAATGATTATTATTATTATTATTATTATTATTATTATTGTTGATGTTGTTATTGTCAAAAAACCGTGACACGGTGTTCCGAAAACGTAATTATTATTATTATTATCGACTCTGTTCAGGCAAGAACAACCGTCTCCGCAAACAATAACGGTTTCACTGCAATCCATCAGCAGGCGGCTCGTAGGCTTTAAAAGTGGGATGGCGATTAAAAATTGTTCATCTTTTTAAAAGCACAGAATACAATATTAATAATTATGTTCCAATTCAAAAGGTTTAGGTATATTAAACCGACATTAATACCATAGTATAGAAAAACAAAAATATAAATACGTTATACAAAAACCGAAAATTATGAAATAATAAAACTTACACGTTTTATATTTAAAATTTAAGCGTTTATCTTTCATGTCACTAAACATGTCTTCCAAGTTGTTTTATTTCTATTGTCCGTTAATATGATACTGAATTTTTATCTTCTATATTATCAGTGGCGTAACTAGGACCATTTTATTGGGGGGGGGGGGGGGTGATATGAATATTAGTCACAAGGCACAAAAAAAAAAAAAAAAAATTTTTTTTGGTTTCTAATAAATTATAATATTAA
>JAIPRL010005865.1:0-29968 GCA_025469235.1 Pemphigus obesinymphae | reverse complement strand
ATGATGCTGATTGAAACTAGATTGACCAGCTTCTGGGGAAAACCGAACTCTTTCAGAATATTTATGAGACTTTCCCTATGAATACTGTCGTATGCTTTTTTGAAGTCAACGAATAGTGTATGTATCTAATATATAACTAATTACTTCCTATATAAAAATCAGATAACCCACTTACCCACTTGAGTTTTTTATAATCATATTGTCGAGTGAAAATAAAATATAGTTATTTTTTAATATTATAATATTAATTTAAATATTAATATTAATAATATTTTAAATATTGGTAAAGAAAAATGTACATTTTTAATCAATTTTTTTTTATAAATATGAAGAGGAATGATATTGGATTTACTATATTGTTACGAATAATAAATTGGTATTTATAGTTATAATTAAATTTTTTTTTATTTGTTTAGGAATTAATTATAGATATAAAATATGTCTATGCCCACCATTTATACATTCTGTTCTTTCAATATTCCACCGGAAAATATGGTGGAATATTATAAATTTAATTTGATCCATCGACAATATTTTATCACAGTGATATATATATATATGGTTAAACAGTAAATATATTTTTTAATATTATTTTGTCGATTAAACAATATTTTAATAATCAAAAATAAAAAATAATTTTACAGAAATATCATTCCAGTTTTTCATCCACGAATTAGTTTGTAGTAATTTTCCATTATTTTTTGTTGTTAAACCATTCCTCTTTCTATCATAATCTAAATATCATATCCTTGGTTTTCTACATTTTGTAGTATATGTTATTGCGATTTTTCTCTGTAGTCTTTTCTTTCAACAATCATTACTCATAGGTACCGTACCTTTTATACCTATCCATTTATTATTTTTTTTGTCTCCTTTGATATCTGTCCATATAGATTTTGTCGTCATTGAAGATATTATTTTATGTTTAAAAAGATGAGACTATACGAGACCCTTATATTTTCTTCGAGTCATATACTTATACGAATACTGAATATATATATTTTAAAACAATGAATATTTACTACCATTTCACCGGTGATTAGATAGTTACTATTATCATTTACATAGGTGTATATATATATATATGGGTGAATTCCGGGATAAAAAAAAACGATTTTTTCTCCACATTTTTTACTCATTAAATTAAAATATTTGTATAAATAAATATGATAATGAAAACCGGGAATTGGATTCGATATAACGTCCGGGGCTGGTATTTGACACATTACCCGAAACGTTAGTGTTTATGCGCGTGGCTGTGTACAGTATATGTACTGCTGCAGTTATCGCAAAGTCTGTACCGAATCGATAATATGCTTTTTGACGACAACAATCGATAGATAACAACATAATGACTATAATATATAGTATACGACTTTGACGATCTCACAAAATATCGTACGTCGTGCGTACAATAATTCTCGTGTTTCCCTTACGCATATACCTACCGCGTCCAAAATATCATAACGAACTCCATATTATATATATTATATTATATACCTACTGCTCGTTACCGTTTGTTTTTCTTATTTTTCGTTCACTTTTAATTCGTCGGCGCCGCACAGCGTATAGAACCGACTTTAAGCGTCATCATTAATTCCCATCACGTTCGCAGCGGATAACAGTATACGCGCAGGAGATCTCCGGGGCGGCTTGCGAATTATTTACTGAAAAACGCCTCGGGGGAGGGGGGGGGTGTACAATCGACCATTATTTATATGATCGGAGCAAAGACGAACCGCGGCCGGGCGCGAATCGTAAGAAAAAATATCCCGTCGTATGGTGTGTAGGATATTATATGGGCGGTCGGTATTAAAAAAGAAAAGAAAAACAAAACATTTTTCCTCCTCCTCCTCTTCTTCCTCCTCCTCCTCTTCTTCCTCTTCCTCCTCCTCCTCCGTCTTTCTCGTATAGTCATTTTTTTTACCCAAAAAATAGTTATAAATGAATACACACACACAATGTATCGACCTCGGGGAGAAACCGTCGGGATATCTCTTTCTCCGGTGTCAGCAAGCCGATGATTTATTACAGACGTTTGGACGGTTGCCTGCATACGCAATTTTCCGAGTTTGTCTTTATTATTATTATTATTATTATTTTCTTCATTTTTCCTCCGCGCACTGACACTCGATAATAGAATAACACCGACTCTTCAACGGCAGCTGCCGTGCGCGATTATCTCTATACGCCAATAATTCCTCGGTACCTACCGAACATTGTTTATTCGATTTTCCAACGATATTCTTGTAGAATTTTATTTTATTTTATTTTTTTTTTTAAATTTACGTTTATACTTACGCTGTCTATCATAAAACCACCATTTAAACATTACTAATAGGTACCCTATTTAAGTGAAATATGAAACATACATAATATAATATACTCGGTATAATTAATTATTTTATCTGCTTTACCACTATAGTTTGTGTGTGCTATTATCATTTGAATATGTTTTTGTCAGTGTTCTGGTAGACTAGTCTGAAAAAGTTGACTTTCGCAATGGAACTTTTGTTTCGTTTAAATATAGAACAGGATTGAAAAATCCACAAAAACAACAATCAGTAAACAAATAAAGCAGTGAGGAATCACAATTTCTGCATTTTGTAAATATAATATACAGTTTATTTGCCATACATTACAATTCAGTCACTCAATTTCACCTTCATCCGACGTACTATTCGTACGTTGTGCCCATATGAACTACTAGAGAATGTATGTGGTTAACACTCGTTTATCATTTGATTTATTGTTGCATTTCAAACTGTCGTAATAATAACCAGCCAATAAACACTAATCCCTTAGGCACTATAAAAATACTATATGACACTTATGAAGACAATTTAATTCCTAAATATTCATTGTTATGTAGTATATTTCTATGTGGATTATTGGTCTGTTTTTTCTTTTTTAAACAGTTATCATTAACACGAATAATTCATTCATTGGTATTTCTAGTATAATATACGAAATCAACCATTTCAATCTTGATCGAATGTTTAGTTACATCAATACAAGATATAACATTATAAATATTGCAAAATATCAGAGGCGTCTAATGGAACAAGGGTTTATAAACAATTGGGGTTTTCTTTTAAAATACATAATCACCCTATTTTATGTAATGAATCAAATATAACTAAAAATATTTATTGTTGGAGTGGGTCGTAAAGTGTTTTACTAATAAATAAATAACTAAAATATTATATGAAATACATTGTTGTGGTCTCTTTTTATGAACGTGTTAAAATATTAAAAAATAATTATAAAGTAGATAATACTGATTTTGGCAGAAAATTAGAACCAAACATGATCCGATCAAAATATACAAGGATACAAATACTGTCTTTTATGTTTTACTGCTGTTTTACTATTGAAATGTCTTAATAAATGTCAAAATAATTCTCAATATTAACATATATATATATTTAACCATGTAATTTATGAAAATTCGTGCTTTTTTATAAACAAATCATGAATACTATCACTGTCCAAGATGATATACTTAGAAAACGATTACAATTTTTTCATTTTCAATGTATACTATTAGCGTCATTCATAGAGATAATCTATTTAGACATACCTGTAATATTTGTGATTTAATTTTATTTCAAAGACAGGCTAAGATATTTTCTTGATATACTAAGCTAAACTCATTGCCCATCAACGATAACATAATATAATATACGACTGCAGACCACATCTAGTAGCTCAACATTATCGTCCTGTTTCTCTTTAACGTTTCCAAGTCTCGGTCAAATATTTCTATTATTTTTGGTGCATCCAAATTTATGTATTATATTCCGTATTATCTAGATATTATTTTGTGTTTTTCAGCTGTTATCATAAAATATTGACAATAACGTCTGTAATACCCGGAGGATCCATTTGATTAGAATCTATTGCTAATTTTGTTCCATTGACACTCTTGAGGTTGACTTCTTGAATCTTCAAAATAATACTGATTTCAAATCCTTATTTCACAGGAAGGAGCTTCCAATTCCACCTGTGGATAAAAATCGACTATGTTTGTTGTGTTATAATGCGATGGTCTGTTGTATTATATATTTTTTTCCATCTAGCTGAACTAAAGGTACCCTTATCCACAGAATGATATATCAATGTGAATCCATTCTTGGTAACATAATATTATACAATATTTTCTCATTTACGCCATTGGAAGTGAATGTGCTAATATTGATAACAATATTATATCACGAGTGCACTTATATAATGGAATATTCTAGTGTTGGTAATATTACTTACATTTTCGGTTGTCTATGAACTGATCTGTACTTATCGTATTTGACCAATTTTAAAATATTTTCACCTTTGATTAGATAGTTAATTTTGATTTGTATATGAAAGTATCATAAATTAAGTTTTCTTAATTCTTAATAAAACTATAATTGAGGAAAAATAATGGGTCCAAATAAAATTGGAAAACGAATAAAATTTAAATTTTATTATAAGTAGTAAGAGATATAATCAAAAGTGTGTAATAGAGTTTCAATATCAAACGGTGAAAATATGAATATTTTATATTCTAAAAGTATAATACAAAGTTTATATTATATGATAATAGATAATTTGAGGAAAATATGGGGAGAAAAGTAAAGTGAAGCTATTGTGAAAAATATATGACCATTCGTGGTTCAACACCTTTCCGTAGGTAATGAAAAATAAATATGTATAATAATGTTATATAATATACAAAATAGAAAAAGATATTCTATAATATAAAATATATATTATTTATATTATTATATTATATTATATTATAAAATAAAATATATTTAAAAATATATAAAATGATTTTTCCAATTGTTAGATTTGAAAGCTTTTTTTGATTTGATACAATTTTAAAATGTATACCTTATAAAAACAAAAAAAAATTGCTTTTCGCTTATAGGGTGTTGGTATGGGTGGAAGTATTTCGCTCATCGGACAGTATACTCCTATAGGATATATTACATTTGAATACAATGATAAATCATTGTATTCCATAAAGCTATTCCGATTTACGAATAAAGCTATACACTATACGTCAAATAAACATTATATTTTCATAATTTTACACTATATAAGTTATAACTAACAAAAACTTGATTATGTTTCAGGGTCGGATACAGAAGTCCTGAACGGGAAGGGCAATTATTGAATTATAAGCAAAATAAATAAATGGTCATAAATTTATTTTTACGCCGTCTTACTCAAATCCTTTCTCCCCCCCCCCGGTTGTAAAAATTCAAGATTTTCAAAACATAAGTCTCTGTATGGAAATATATTAAAGAATAATGTATGAACTACCATCAGCGAGGTTGATAAAATCTCCAAGCAACTAATGATTTTGTTTTTGATCTACTATAAAAATATACACGTAGTTATTTTCACGATTTCGTGTATACTCATATATTAACTTATCGTAAAAATAAATGTCAAAGAAATCATAATATTATATTCAATTTTGCAGTATAAATTATATATTAAATCTTCAAAGAATGATTACGGTATGTTAGCACCATTAAATATTCGGCGCACGATTTTAATTTCGAAATATGCCGCATGGGAAAAAAAAGACCATGCGAAAAGTACATAGGTTTAATTCTTAGACCTCCAAAATAAATTTATATTCTTAAGTCATACCTTTAAAAGAGCTTACAAAAAAAAAAAAAAAAAATCATATTTACAAATATTTCTTACTAATATATTTTAATATTCATCGAATTTGAAAATAATTATACGATTGACGTATATTTGGGTTAATAAATAATTCAAATAACAGATTATAATATTATAATGTATACATATTATAATATTATTCAGCGAAATTTTTGATTAGAAATAACAAGTACCCATATCTACAAATAATATTTATTTGTACTATCAAGACACCTATTGATCAATATAATTATCGAAATTATATTTTAATATTTAATTGGATATCGATTCAATTAATAATAATTGAATATTAAGAAAGAATAAAAAACCAGTTTGTCAAACTTTTTCATTTATCAATGACAATAGTTCGTTTTTTTTTATATACCACTTTATGTATTTAAATCTTCAATAGTAGCTACAGAATTCTATAACAGTAGTGGAACTAAACATTTCTAGACGAAAAACAGTAAAATTCTAGATTGCAACTTATATATGAATGAACTGATAATTCTGAGAACATTTACATGGACACTTTTGGACACACAAAATGTAATATGTATTGACATAGGTTCACTTTTGTGCACGATGTGTTGAATGATATTTTAATAGATATTGGTTTTTGAAATGTGTCTTGATTTTTGTAAATATACCTATATGTTATAATAAGGATGGTGAAATAATGATTAAAAATATATATGCACTTTAAAAATGGATAATAAGCAAAACCGTTTTGTAAATGTTCATAGTACATTTTAAATATATATTGTTTGCATTTACTGAAACATAATACAATACCTACCTTTATTCAGAACTTTGGCTTAGTACTATCCGTGTTTACATGCTATTATAATTTTCAAGGACTATATAAATATTAATAAATGTTTTTGGTTTTTGAATTATTTATGTATATATACGCCGAAAATATTTTAAAATTGCATAAATCTTATTATACGAGAGCAATAAACCACACTTTAATGATCTTCGAAACGTCTTGGCTGCAAACGGGCTTAAAAGTACATTTTGTAGTGTTGGGATAGAAAAATGTAATGGCTGTTTGGCAATGTTATTTGAAGTTTCTCCGTCATATAACAAGAGGTATGTTTTAATGGCACTTAATATGTCCGACTCAGGTAAATGATTGTTGGACTATTATATATTTTGGCATGAATAGAATAATGGATGTGAATTTGTAATATTGGTCAAAAATTGAAACATACTTATGAAAAACACAATCTTAAACATTATTTTTCAGTGTACATAACATTAAATTACATTTTATAAATATAATTTCAGTACAATATTTACATATTATTCTATTCAAGTTAAGGTGATAAGGTGATTGATAGAATAAAAATGTTTAAAATATCACCATAAAGTTGACAGTTATAAACGAATAATAATAATATATACAAGTATAACATGTATATATGAATTTTGCAATTATCAGAATTTAGAGAGAACCTGAAATATAATTATCATTAGCTTTCGTCAAAATTTTGTAATTTATTAAATATTCGACCTTGAATCATATGCCCAAGATATATATATATAGACGACATATAGGTTTAAGTTAATACAATAATATTATAATTAGTTTTTACCGAATGTACTAATGTTTTTAAACAGTATTCACCAAAAATAAAAATAAAACAAATTTTCCTTAAATATTTCCAAAAGTATATAATATATCTAATATTATTATAAATAGGGAGCTTTTGGTTATTTTTAATAAAATTAACGTTTTAAAATAATAATAATTTATAAAACCTTTTTAATACATATTATTTAAAATATTTTTGTAAACTTGGCTTTTACGGAATAAACAGTAAAATATACAATTATTTTACTTTCTGGGAAAATATATTTTCGTTCGTTTATCTGTCCGGGAAATGGATACCGGTTGGTAAGTATTTTAAACTTTTATTTGATGATGTATATATAGAAAAAAAGTGATTCATGAATTTTACAGACTAGCACAAGTCTCAGAATTAATAAAGTTTTTTGTTTTACGCAATATTTAGTCACATAATCGAAATCTTTTTTTTCTATTTGTCATCGAAGAGTGATAATATTAGTCATCAGATCGTCAACAAAATTACAAACATCAGGAATTTGTCTGAAAATTAGTAATAATTATCATAAAATCTATATATCATGTTCTTAATATTAGATCACGCAAATTAACTATATATACCTTTGTAAGTAGATGGTAAACTAAATCATTTAAGCTAAATATAGATATATAGATATCTGATCGTGATTTAATATAAATTGAATTCAAAATTATTATTTAAAATAATTTGAATTTGTAGCTTTTTGATATTTTCTTACTCATGTGAAGGTCATTAAAATTACGAAATCATTATCGTATATATAAATATAAAAATTAGTTATTGTGGTAAAATTGTGATAATATATATAATTTTGTTGAGACTAGAAATGTACTAGATGGAAGGGATACATCAAATTTTATGATATTTCTGCACAGGTTTCCATTGTAACAATATTTCTTATATATATTTAATATTGAAAAAAAAAACTAAAAGATTTGTCATCACATCACCCTTTCTCCAATCCCTCAAAATTTTGACTGTGTATCGTTTATCTTTTTCAGGGGATTGAGAAAATAAGCAAAAAGCACATTTGATAGAACCCATCCGAAAATAATTTTGTGACAACAACAACTGTGCCCTCACGGTGAATTTAATAAATATTGAAAATTATTTACAGTGTGTTAGCTATATACGTAAACATGTTTACATACAGAACATTGTTCACCCTTGATCAAAACTCGATTATTTTTTGTTTGTTGTATATTTGTGTTTCTTTCAATCACATCCGAATATCAATTCATTCTTTCCCCATACCATTATAGCGATGGGATTAATGTAGGATTATATTCCAATCAACTCCACATTATAAGTATGAGTTGAATGATGTTTGGGATGAAATACACATCACGTATAAAATACCTATATATTATATCATAATATTGAAACTGTGATAATTATCTAAAACATCATAATATTATTGTTTTAATCATTTCAACCGAAATATCGCATATGTACACTATATGAAATAATCATCATCATAATAGAAACAATATTGATATTTGTTTAGCCAATATTGATTTAATATACAGAAACATTTTCAATGTATTTGATAATAGGTTAAAGTCATAATGATTAAATTAAAATGTGTGAACCATTGCAGGTTGGCTTTAGTTTACAATGACCTACCTATTATTATGTAAATTAACGAAGAATAAGGTTTTAGATTCAATATTAAAAAATTGTTATCACGTTATTAATTAATCAACTTAAAATTGTTATTTAATTTATCGAAAAATGACTAAAATTTTTATAGGTATATTATAATATTATCATTATTTTTTTTAACAAGTAATCATACATAAACATACACCAAATAATTAATACCAATAAAAATACAAATTACGATAATGTTCTGTCGATATAAAAAGCTCATTCTGGTTATATACGTACTCAATATATACACTATTGTTTTGAATTTCCGGAAACCTATTAAAGTGCTTGAGACATTACGGAATCTGTTTAAAGGAAAAATCGTAATATATTTTATAGGAAAACTTATTATAAAAATAAAATAAAAATAAAAATATATAGAGGTATAATACACGAATGTAAGATGAAAACCAGAGCTCAATGAATATGATTATCGTGGTAAATGGTTCATTTAAAACAAACAGCACCGTAGTGAATTCAAAGGTAAAATATAAGAACGCATTTTGTTGAAAAAACAAACACAGATATATTATTTTATCTTCACCGATTAATTATAAAAAAAAAATCGCAATATCAATATTGATAAATGTATGTACTATAATATATTATAAATTATATGATTTATTCCTTTTAAATATTAATTTATGATTTTGTAGGGTTCAATGTAAATAATATCAGTTTTGGATAGTAAACAATTGGCAACAAATATCTACTAGACCGGTCACGCAAGTAGTATCTATAAAATTAAGTTATTTATACAAATATAAAATTGACATTTTTAACTTTTGTAAAAATCAAGGAGAAAAAATTTTAAAAAAAGTAGGAAAGTCCAAAGTAAATTTCACAACAAATTCAGATTTAGTTTTCAGAATTCTTATCGCATCACTAGAACAATCGGTATATTGGAAATGGGATTTAGTGTCTTTTAAAATAGGGTAGCCATATTTATTGACATGAAGTGCCTGTGCGTGAGAGTGAACACATTACCATTATTATGTCCAACGTATTTACACATACTAAAGGCCAAAACTACTCACACAAACATACTGCGTAACATGAATGTTTCAAATAATTGCCTATACACAACCCCTTAATAAATGACCGCTTCCGTTACCCTAAACTGAAATAGTTATATAAATCGCCAACAAATTAAGTTATGACTACACTGACTAAATAATAAATATAAATAAATATAAGATTAGATAGATTATAAAAAAACTATATATAATTCAAAATATGTATACAAAAAATGAAAAAAAAAAAAGAATCGAAAACTTAAACTTGATTACCGCACAAATAATAACTGGAAGATCCTTTACACAGCGACAAAATCTACGTAACTATTATCTCACAATTTCACTTTACAATGTGGACTTTACAGAAGATATGAACTGTGACACAATGCCCAAAATATCACCTTTCAGACTTTAAATACAGGATTGGAACGACACATCAGCCATTAGCCATTCAAGTATCGGGTAATTAAAAGGATGTTGAACGAGTCAAACATCTGATGAGATATTATATTAAGAGGACACATCTGTTTTTAAGGGCTTTTAGATAGGCAACTTTTATGAAATTTTAAGAAAAATGAAATCCAAGAATTTAAATTGCTGGACTAGGCCCTCGGCAAATTTTGTGTCCCTAGCTCATAATTCAATTATAATATTTATTAAAAAATCTAAGAGCCCGATATTGATTTACATAGTTGATTATTTTTTCCTATTCTGCAACCATGGTAAAATATTCTAAACGATTAATCTATTTTTATAATCTATACAAGTATTTGTATTGATTATATATATATATTGTAATTGAAATATGCATTAATCATGCCATTTTATACAAAATGTACCTATGTATCATTAATTTTCCACTTTAATACTAGAATATTTTCTGCGTAAAATGGTTTGTTAATGAATATCTTAATAACACAACAATAAATAGTGATACTGACAAGGAACTATTTTTAAATTACTTTCAAAATGTAAGTACTTCAATATTTTAAATTGTTAGATATTTTTTTTCTTAAAATTTCTTTAAAATGTCCTATGTAGAACTTCTTAAAAATTTTATGTGTGACGCCTTCTTTAAGTGGAACGATTGGTAATTTACTCATTTTTATGGGTTATGGCCTATGGGCCCTTTGACCAAATCGCGGACTGGGCCTTTTGATGTTAGTCCGACACTGCTTATGAAAAATACAATTTTAGTATTAAATAAAAACGACTCTATTAAAATATAGTTAATGTTGTCAGAATTTTATCGATGTAAAAATTATTTATCTGTGATTATTCCAGCCGATATAATATTTGAAGTACAAAACTATGTTTTTACGGACTATTTTTCGTGGTGTAGCGTCTTCTTAAAGGTCATTCTCAAGAGTAATTTCAATGAAAATCCAACTCTATACTTGTGTCTGTATATGTATAATAATAACTAATTGATTTATATATAAAAATAATGTGAACCATATATTGATAAAACATTTAAAAAAGTCATTTTATATGTGTTTAACACTTATATGTGATCTATATCCAGAAAACGATAAATCAAATTAAATATTCTGAAGATATTTTCAAAAAATTAAGCAAAGTTCTACACATGTTTCATATACATAATTTTATTCAAAATCTGTTTTGGTCTTTAATAGTAATTGCCATACTAGAATTAACAATATTTCAGAATTCTATAAATGTCATGGATTCATATAATAATTATGTGCAATATGTAATAATAATTAATAAATTAAATAAGGCAATGAATAGCTAATATTATATTAATAGTATCTAAGTACGATAAAAGTTTCACAATTTAGTATTGTTTTAAATTAGATTTTAACTTACATATTTAATTTAAGAGTACATTGGTTTAACAATGACATGTATTATTTTTGATTTTCATACATTATATAATGAATAATAAATCCGTTATCGAAATTACTCAGCTATAATTCTTTAAAACACAAATTTCACAGACAATTTTCGAATAATGACTGAAAAGCAATCGAATAATAATTAAAACGTTAAATTAATCAACTATTTAAATTAAATTATAAAAAAAAAAAAATATTATTTATTGCGAATCCGTTTTATACAAAATGTATTTCGTTTAATTCTTCGTAATTCGAGAGCACTTTAGAGATTTACAGTTTACCGCTGAGAATACAATTCGACATAAGAGGTACTTAATCATATTAATATAATATTATCACCTAACATAATTAACATAAATAGCCCCGAAATGCTTCTTCCCGTTTTCTTGGATGATTTTCAATCCTCATATTGTTCCACTTCTTTACACTTTATACCATTATAATTCAATTTAAGCCATTTATTTCATTATGTATATATTACATGTTGAACATGTGATTTCATGGATTTACCATTGTCTTATTGATATTTTATTATTATTATATTAGTGATTATTTGAAATTAATTGAGCACTTTTAGTTTAATTTTAGAAGTGCAAGTATAGAGACCAAATCCCTTTTTTTAAAAGAACGTACTTTACACTAATAAAATATAATAAAAAATGAAACAGAAACAAAAAACACATCATTATGTATACTGAAAATATAATAGTAGTCGTCTTAAGTTGACTTTTAGAAGTTTTTAAAGTTTTTAAAGCTAATTATATTTTACACGTCAGTAAATTGTATAGATTAGAACTTTACGATAACCTACACATCAACGGAACAAGTGACCCATAAAAACAATAGCTTATTTTACGATTTATATTATACACGTTAAAATTACTTTTATTTATTTATAACCTAATTCGTATCGTGTGTAATTTTTATTTATTTTTTTTTTTGATATAATCTTATAAAATCGTTATAATATTGAAAAAATGACAAAATGTAATTGTTTTGAACGCTCGTGTGAAAAAATGTCAAACGCATTATTTAGGTACACGTCAAATCGTTATTTTTGTGTTTTATACATATAGGTATTTTACGAACATTATTGGAAAATTATTATGAAAATAAAATTGACTGATATAATGTACATAACTATAATTTAAGTATATGCTGCAGTTATATTACAAACATTAAACTGATCTCGACTTAATGTTAAAACGCATTTATAAAAAAAGTTTCTTTCTTTAATTTCGTGCTTTTTTTAAATAATTTTATTTCAATGATTTGTAGTGATTACAACAAAATTTAAGTAGAATATTTATATATATACCGTAATTTTGCTTCATCTTCAACAATGCAAACAAGATTATACTATTTATTTCGCGGGTAATAAATCAAAAAGTAAGTGGAAACTTCACGAGATTTTTATTTACAAATAAAATATTACTATAAAAAAATGTCAGAGTGTGAACTGTGTTGAGGAGTTATAATCATTTTATTTTAAATTAATATCTGACCAGAAGGATAATTAAGCAAATATTCTGTGTGTTTCATTATCTAACTTCATTGTATCATAGATTCTACAGGTAAATTTTAGCCAGCGGTTAACTATTTTATGATTAAATAATTATTTATAGTTTACCTACTATTTTAATTTGTTTTTAAATAAAATTTATACTTTAAACTATCTGTAAAAAAAGGAAAATAATATATCTATATCTGTTAAATATTATAATTATTAAGGATATTTATAAAATTGTCCACATAATTAAAGTTGAAAATTGTATTTACCTATATATCATTTTGATTATAATTCATATACATTATATTATATTACTCATGAGAATTGTTCAACATCTAATGTATATTCTTTTAATTTAATTGGACGATTATTCAAATTAACTGCGCAAAGATAAGTATATATATGTATACAATAACCATTTTAAAAAGTTAAGTGAGCAAGTTAATGTATAATAAATAATATACTAGTCGAATAATAAACCGTTAAAAATTAACATTTTCACTTAACTTTAACTTTATAACTAGTTAATGTCTATCTTATTTTCCGCTATAATAATTATATTATAGAGTATATTATATACTGAGATATATCATTTTTGAACATATATTGTACCCATACTTACATTTTATACTTCGCTTATAAACCATAATTTTATTATATACATATAAATATTTTTATCGTTTTATTACTTTAACTAATGATTAATATTCTGAATTTCAGAACCCTTTTAAAATAATAATACATAAAAAATGACGTATATGAGTTGTTGTATTGTAAATTGAACAAATATTTGTTTTATTTAATATTCAAAAATAAACTATATACGAATAACTGTTCGCATAAATCATAACTTGCCTTTGACTTTATAGTCCATTTACAAATTGATAGTTGTTTTTATAGAAAAAAAGCACTACTTATATACTATTGGTGTAATAAAAATAATACTTTAATAGTCCTAGAAGAAGAAATAAATACAAAAAAAGCTAATATAAATTGAAAAATGTAACATAATACATTCCCGATATAATATTATAGACTTAAAAATTATAGATAATATGCTACATTTCCAAATCCATGGAAAACGGAATATAAGGACGTATAGACCAGAACATAAAAATGGAATTCGTTCTATTTTTTATACTTTGCACTATTATAATAATATTGTGTACAAAAAAAAAAAGAAACCATATAATACATTTCGTCAAAATCAATAATTTGTCCACTTGTTTTTCTACATTTTGATACAATGATTTGTATATTATTTGGTATAATATTATAATTTCATTAATTAGATCATTTGAATAAAAACTTAATATGAAAAAATATTATCTATATTTTTTTTTTTTCAAAAGGAAAATGGTGGAAAACGGTAAAAAATAAACTACTACAAAGCCACTTAGTTTTATTAGTGTGTACGCTACACTTTGATAAATGACGCATTCATTTAGACTTATCTGAAAGATATCGGTTGAGGAAATTGAAAAATAAACTGAAACCGTAACGGGGTAAGTAGTATAACACTGAGAAATGTTCGAAATCGAAAACGTGTTTTTCACACAAAATACGATTGCACTCGTGTTTTTAAAACCAAATGGGTTGTAGTTATTTTTTTATCTACCTATTATACCAAATCAATTTTTGAATATAGGAAAAAATACCCGTGGTAAAGTGGATATTTTGCATGTATATCTAGTCATTAACATTTTAATGGTTATAGCTGTTTATTTCTAAAAAAATTAAATGTTACTTTTCTTTAAAAAAATCAAATAAGTACTACATTTGGAATTTCTCAAAAACTATAATTTTATTTAATTTTAAAAGTTTCATTGAATTCCTCTAATTGTTATCTATACGACAAATAAGTAAATAGTTAATATTATGTAAATATTTATTATTAATTTTTTTCTTTTATTGTTTTATTAAATTAAGTCATAATATCCTATTATGTTATTTTTGAAAAATTTAAATTGTCAGAACTATCATTATCGTTAGTATGAAGGTTTTTAATTTCACTGCTAAATTAAAATAATTGTAAATAAAAGAGTAAACTATTATAAATATTTTATATGAGCATAAAATCATGTATTATATGAATTTGTGTTAGTTATATATTCTATAACAACTTTCGACATTTATTCAAATTATCGTCGGTATGAAGTATTTTACTTTTACCAAATCCATATCTCTAATTAGTGTAAACGTCAACTGGGGCTTTGTTATGTGGTAAAATTTAAATTTTTTTTAAAGGCTGTTTGAAAAATAGAGTAGTAATGTTTATGCTCGTGAACAATTTCCAGCAAACTGAAAAGCACAAAAATTAAATTTTGGATAGAGGTGAAAATAGTGTCCAACAAATTTTGAATGTTTTCCAACAATCTACCAATATAATTGTCAGATAAGTTAGAATATTGATTGCTAAAGTTGCATCGCCCTGTTTACAAAGGTCATTAAAGGACTGCATAACTGAAGTGCTAAATCCAGATAAGAGTAGTGTATCATTTTTACGTCAAAATTAAATGAATACACGTGCCAATGTACAATTCGAAATAATTATATTAATTGTAGACGTATTTTTTAGAAATCGACTGCCTTGTTTAAATGAATAAAAAACAAATTTGAATAGTTTTATGTTATAGTGTTGGGTAATTTTCATTTACGACTGTTTTCTCCCGGAAGACTGTATATGAGTGAAAACAAGATAATACAATGTTCATTAGCTGGTCAGGATAGATGACATATTATATTGGCGGATAAAATGTGACTTTGAGAAGCTCCATTATTTTTTATGATATATTGTACTTTTTTTTTTTACCGTTTTGCGACCAGAGGCAGAGGATAATAAATGTGACGTTTATAACGCACTGGTATCTGGAGAATGTCCGGCGGGAATAATGTACTTTTTCTCGGCATTTGGGGAATACAGAGGATATATACTGAAGACATCGTGTCTACCTATATTTAATATTTTGTTTCTGATGTAACAGTCCCCATTGAGTCTTGGACAATGGCATCGTTAAATTTTGCTCGGGGTCTTTCTCAATTGTATGAAAATAAGAAGGACGATATTTATTTAAAATTTTTAACAGGTTCCAATATTTACAAAAAATTAAGTAAAAATAATTCGTTACAATATAATATTTGAAAATACAAGAAGTTTTCACATGTAACAGTATTCATTTTATACAAAAACAGCATGGTGATTCTTTAAAAGTTTTACAGATTTACAGATCTAACAGAATTAGTTATATAGATAAAAGAAAATATGTGTCTATATTATATTATTATATTATTACGATAAGTATACTTTTAAGTAGGTACACGTGTTACAATCAGAAAACAAATATGTTATCTAAATAAAGATAATGTAATTATATTTCATCTGTAGATACAGACATAAAAATACACATATTATATTAAAGACTAAAGTTTTATACCGAAAATTTTGGCTTCTATATATTTAACATTATATTATTATTACAGTTATAATTTTTTAACTCTTTTAAAGTTTAAACCTATTCAGTAATAACTGTTTAAGGATTACTTAAAACATATTTTGTGTTTAACATATTTCGAGGAATTCATCTTAAAAAAATCCGGGCCCCTATGGTGGAAGCACTTCACTCGTCGAATAGTATACCCAATGGTGGTGGCTGTATTGAATTTTTAATCAAAAACAAATCATTTCTTTAAAAAAAAACGATTTTCAGTAAAGTTCGGTGTAATATTAGTTAAAAACTATTTTTAATTATTAAACACCAAATAATACAATCGTTTTATTATCTTATTTTAATATAGAAGGACAAATTAAAAATAGTATCATATTACTGTAAATATTAAATTTCAAAATGTTAATTTATTCAATATAAGTGACATTTACAAATAACATTTTCTTTTTGAATAAACAGGAAAAAAACTATTTAAGTTATGTAAATTATATTATATTATACTACGATACAACTGCTATTGAATATTGAATATATGGTGAATTCAGCATTACTACTAGAATTCTCGCTCCATTTCATATATTTAGGCATTTCCATTATTTATCATTGCGTGGTCTATCTATACGTAATTAACCAATACGTATACAATATATAAAATAATTATATTAACGGTGTGTTGATTAAAACATAATATTTAAGTGTAAAAAATAATTCTTAAAATTAATTTATATAATTTTTAAAATTTCAAGGAATATAATATAACATTATAGTTAATAAAAAAATATTAGATAAATAACAATTAATATGATTAAAATTCATAGGATAATGCTTTTTGGTCATTAGTATGTACATTTCGTTATTTTAGTGTATAAACAGAAATGAGCTATTTTGTTATTCTGGATGTCTAAAAGTTGACTAAAATATATAATATAGGTATAATATTGTATATTATATATATATATCGGTATTCAGTGTTGGGTAAGTAACTTTTAAATAATAGTTAAATTACATTACAAGTTATATTAGGAAAGTAATCCAATTACTTTCAAGTTACTTTAAATTATATTTATCAAGTTAAGTTACTGAATTACTTTAAAAGTAACGAGGTTATAAATTAAATTACTTTTTTCTATAAAATGTTTACGTTGAAAGTTTTCACTTTTCACATTTAAAGAGCGTCTATATGCATACAAAACCGAACTGCGGACGTGTACTATCATTATCATATAATTTTTCAATCGTAAATCTGTGATGCAGTGGCCAACGCGTTCTGCTTGGCACATTGGCACATGTAAGCGCTCACACTATAACCGATTCTATGTGGTACATAATTATTCCGAACTCACTGCAAATGCTTTATTGAAATTATTTTATTGGTTATATATAATTTATTATAATATTATGAACAATTCGTAACTTAAAAAATATCGCTTTACTTATCATGTAAATTACTTTTAAATCGTTACATTTCCGTTACTTGGAATAAAAAGTAACGCAATTACCTATTATATTATTATTATTATTATTATTATTATTATATTATATTGCGTTACTCATAAAAGTAATTGCGTAAATGTAACTTGAACTTTTAGTTAAACCACTACCCTTAACACTCTTTATATATTCATATAAATGTACGAAAAGTGCTTTATATTAATACTTTCAAAATAATTAAAACTGATATAAAATTCCACAATTTAATAGTATTATAAATGTAAAATTATGTTATTCAAAAATTGAAGACCTTAATAAATTAATAATTAATTTAAAACAATATTATTATATAGATATGTCACTTTTTTAATTGAAACTTATTTATTAAGTACATATAAAATTATATTGTATTATTGTCTATACAATTATTTTAATAATATTTATAAATTTTACTTTATAATTATAATTTGAAGAACATTAGTTTTTGATACCTAAAGGAACTTTATAAATAGACCACAATATTTTTTACATCTATAGAATGATATTGTATTCGTTGGATATTTGGACCAAACTCCCGAAATTGAGCTGTGATATATCCAATAAAAATAACAAAGAGTTTAAAAAGTTTAATTATTTTAAAAATCTGATTTAAAGTTTTCTTTGTTGTGCATGGTCGTTCTGCAGTAGTACTAATACAATTCCTCAAATATAAAATTGGAAAAAGTTAAAATATCTACCAAATAAATATATAAAACTTCTGAATGGATATTAATAATTTATTTACTAATATTGTACTGCTTAAAAAAAGATAATAATGTTATAAGTACCTATAATTATATTTTAGAGATATTATTGTCTTATAAAATAATGTTGAATAGTTAGGTATTTTTTATATAATTTTTAAAACATTATTAATATTGAATTTAAAATTTTGTATATGTTTTATAAATGTTAATATTTTGGACAATTATTATTTTCCTAAACTATATTATTAGAACATTGTTGTACGTTATGAAAATTATTTAAGACCATTTTACTTTTATATTTACTGTGTTCTGTTTTTTACATTGTTTTTAACTAAAATATGTAGTAGATCAAGAGGGAATGTATATATATATATACATTGCATATATACAATATATATATATATTATATATATATGCATTACATATATACAATATATATATATATATATATATTGTATATATGTATTCGAATAAATATTAAGTATATTTTCGTTGTTCCGTAAATTGTGATACTCGTATTATAGTAGTTGCAATATATCATCAGTTAGTTAAATGTCTACTATAATGCTAAAAATTGTTTATACTAAAATTATCAGTACATTTAGCAAATACGAAATGATATTTTATTGTCTTAATGTTTTGTCTCTATATTATAACCGACTTCATTTGTTTTGGTTTTCCACGACCTTGTTTGTGTTTTAAATTTTAACTTTTAACGGTAAAAACTATTAAATACCTTAAAGTAATTTGTTGTAATACTTAATAAAATATTAATTTAATAAAATGTACTATGTGGTTAATTATGCAGTAACTTTGACGATAAGAAGGGTACAATTTATTACAAAATGCCTAGTCTGATTTTACGTTTGATACTAGACGTGTAACTAATAAAGCAATTTTATTTACTTTAAAGTCAGATGATAAAATTTAATAAAAGTTTTTTTTTAACTGGGATATTGTATATTATATAAGTATAACAGCCATAAGAACAGAGTAAAAATACTATAATGCAGACTTTAGGATATACGGAAAAATTATAATTATAAATATAGAATAAGTACCTACATAGTTATTATACTTTTGTTTTATTTATTAAATTTTTTTTTTCAAGATTATCGTGAATCGTAAACTTTTTAATCAATTTAATAAAACTAGATAGACGCACGATAATATTAATTAAAAAAAAAAAATACTGTAACACATTTCACTGAAAACTATAATTATATGCAATATATTCAGAAACACTGGATATTTTAAAAATATTTTAATATAAAATATATATAATAAAATGTTTAAAAGTAGAATAAGCTACACAAAATAAAGTATTATTACCCTATAGTTTTATTAGAAGCAATTAAAATGTGTAATACAAAGGTATTTTATTATTTTGGTGTGACGTTATATGTTCATATTTAATATAATAGGATTCTTAATTTTGTTATGTGAATTTAATAATATTCTATATGAAATAAGTTCAGAAAGCCCATTCTGCGGTGCTAAATCTCAGTTTTTTTAATGTACTTTAAACTATAAACTAAAAATATTATAAATCAAAATGAATACTATATATTTCCCTATAGTAACCAAGATGATAGTAACCGATGGGCATAACGTTGGACACAACATGAATATAAGGTGTATACATTTATTTTTAGAAAACTAAAAAAACAACAAAAAATAAATAAAAATAAAAATACCAAGCAAAACTAAGAATTTAAATTCAGTAGAAACTCCAATTTCGGCACAATTCCTAATTCAAATCTTATAATATGTGTAAAAAAATGGTTTTTAAATTGTAAAAAGATTTTTAATAATTAATTTTTATTAATCTCGTGCCCTCCGTCCTCGAGCAATTTCATAGAACTACCTGTGTTTAGAATCTTACACCAAAATGAAAAACATAAAATGTATGACCCCAATATAGACTTTAAAAAGAGTTTGTAAAAATCATAATCTATAAAACTTAAAAATTATAATTTTAGTACCATTTCTAAAATAAAATTAATGGTTTTACATCCTCTTATTTTCCAAACTCTAACATGCCGAGATTTGCACCTTCACATATTAAAGGAGCTGAAAAATGGTTCTTGATAGCTACGATAAGTATAGCTACCCAATTATTGTACAGGTTTGTTAATAATTATGGCTGGCTTGCAAGAGAAACCAGATGCCACTAGCGAGAAAAATGTTGTGGGCTAGGTACGTAATTTGCTACTTGGGAGTCAAACTGGGGACCTCGTGCTCCGAAACACGCCTTTCAACCACTCAATCATAGTCGACCTCCAATCTCGTTCTTACATATATATATATATATATATATATAATCTGAGTATGAAACTATCAAAAAGTGATTTTCTGAAAATGTGAATTTTACTGGTTGCTTGAGAAAGCCCTTCAATTATTATAGAAATGTAAACATCAGGAACAAATAACCTACTAACCTAACCTAACTTAAGCTTATATTATTGCCCGTTACATATTATCAAAGTGTCAAAATATAAAAAATAAATATATAAATATATAATAGAAATATAAAATAATAGAAATACAATGCACTTTTAAAATGTCGGGATATTGATTACTGGGATTTTCATTCGTCGGGATTTTGAATGTTTTCCGATTTGGTTATTAGGGAGATCGGTATTATTCGTTTTGTTGCATAATATTTTTAGGTTATTGTTTAAAATATGTTTAGAAACCAGAAATTCAGTGCGCTTGCAGAGATCTTTCTTAACTTAATTTATATTTTATTAAAACTTTCAAGCTCGAAATTACACAGTAAAATCAAAACATTATTTGTGATGATGTCAAACACCTGCAATTGGCGCATATCTAAATAATCAAAATCGCTTAAAACTGGATCATATGGTTTGTCGTCAAGCATAAAATATTTATGCGAAATAATGGTCACACTAACAAATAAATGTTTAAATATTTATAATTCAAAAGTGACTAATGATTAACCAGATTTAAGAGTTGTTGCAATCATAGTGTCAATCTTTTAAAATCATAGGATTATGAATATTTTTAAAATGTATTTGACGAATTTATCAAATATTTTACACTTAATTATGTATTCATATGTATGATCCAGATCTCAGATTCATAGAAATGTAAATTATTTCCACAATTTCAACCCTTAGTTTATTTAAAAATAAAATAAACATTCCGTAACTATATCATTACAGTACATATAGCTCCCATATTAGTTTCGATGAGTACTTTACGGTACATTTATTCAGTATTTTTTGTAAGTTTGTAGTTATAAACCTCAGAAAGCCCATCAATCACTGTAGTTGATTTACTTAGATGTAAATTTAATCTCTTAATACCTTAAACAAGTATAGTTTGACGTTTTCAGACATAATCTTGGATATCAGGAATGTTACATTGATTACGTTAAAATTGAATAGGGTAAAGATAAAGTCAAACATGTCTTTATATAGATATAAATATTATGTACATTATGATTAGTATATAATTTGCTTATGAATATTTATGTATGAAATATGTCACTTAGGATAAGGAGACTAACTTTCAATCACAAATGACTCAATTATTCCACTATTAGGATAGTATGTATTAATATGCAATAGTAACGCTCAAATGAATATGTATTATATCTAAATGTAACACTAATTGATGGATTTAATAAAGGATATACTAATTGACTGATGATTGAACGCATGCATTTCAATTAGTATAACTGAAATTTTTTTTATTATCGGCAATATTATTTTAATTATCTGTAATTTTAAATATCGTTATCTTCAAATATTACTGATTTATATTTGCGATGTACCTACCTACTCGTAGACTGTAGTATAATAATAATTAGTGTTTTAAAATTTAATGAAATTTTCTTGTAATATTTTATTCATGTGAATAATAAAAAAATTGATCATAAATTATCACTACTTAAATTTACTATTTTTTATTGTATACAGAAAATGTATAATTAATTAAATAAATTTTAAATTCTGAGCGAAACGAGAAATATATTGGTTTTATTCATTCAAATTGATTTTTATTATGTTTGTAATGCATTTTTTTTAGGCAGAGGTATTTTTTCATAGAATAATCCTTCTAGTTGGTAGGTACCTTAAAAATAGTATTCTCGATTTTTCCAGTAGCTTTCTTAAACATAAAGGAAAATTGTTTTTTATAACGAAAAGTACTTTTAAGTGAAAATAAATAAAAAATAAAGTTTACGATAGATAAAGACAATAAAAAAGACGTAAGACAACCCCATATCGATTTTGCAAAATTTCAAATAATATACTATCAAATAAATTAAAGTAGGTATATTAAGTTTTAAAGCTTAGTTTTATGATAGTAACTTTGTTGTTAAACCATATTTTTACAAAATAAAACTGCTTAAATTTTCTATAATTCTCACAATTACAAAATTACAAATTTTTAATTAGATAGCTAAAAAAAATTTTTATATAGTGCCTTGATTATTAATTTGAATATGTTATGTAAAATTCTATTATTTTGAAAAAATAATTAAAATAAATATACGAATTTTCACATTGTCTATAATTTGATAATATACCATGTTTATATGCAGTCGTTAATGTGCATTCAATTTTCGGTTTATATGTATTCGGAATTTGGAATTAAATATGAAGCCGTATTAAAATTAAATTATTTTACTAATTAATTAATTTATAAATATGATTGTATTGTATTGTATAAAATTTGGTCATTTTAAATTTCCGCCAAAAAAATTAATCTGCATTAAATCGTTTACACGCAATTTTGAATCCTGGAGTAAGAGTTAATTCGGTTCTTCTAATCTAACATTTAATGTGCATTAGCCTAATGTGAATTTAGAAACGCGTTTATATGCACTGTTTACGCTTCAGACCCTGTCGAACAGGGGATTTGAATACGTGGAATATTATGAATATAATTCAGGAATAGATTAAAAATCGTACAAAATGTGGTTGAAATAATAATAAATTCTAATATTTTCTATTGAAGTATCACATCGACCTCGACCATCAACAAATGGTACCAAACGAGATATTGAACGCGGAGTTAATTTGGTTGTCGAAGATGAAAGCATGCGGAAGAGGTCTGCGAAATACTGGCGTTGGGTAATATAAATTATAGTCATCAATGACAAATTACGTTCTTCAAGAGTGATGGGCCCTATTTCCGATGCCATCTTCTTTGCTCGTTACTTGAAACGTTGGATGTAAGCTATAACACGTTGCAATCGGTTTAGTGACGAAAACCGGTTTAAAAAATTCAGTGCTGTGTCTGGAGCCGTGGTTACTAAGGAAATATTAGTTCGATTAGATTTACGCTCAAGCAAATCGAATTCGGGTGTTTGTGAAAAACTGTCTGACGGCCACATATTTTCCTTTTGGTATAAAAAAGGAGGGCCATTCCAATATAAATGATGATTAATAATTTGTGACGGTAATAATCCTCGTGACACACAATCAGCTGGGTTATTCTTTGAAGTTATGTGATGCCGTTGGCACTGAGGTAAGAGACTGGTTACCTTAGCTACTCGATTCGTGACGAATATTTTGAAATTGGTTTGAGATGTTGTCAACCATGACAACACTACTGTGGAATCTGTCCATGCATGGTATGTGATATTGCCCAAAACATTTGATATCGTGGTGGAAACTCGATTCATTGTCTGTGCTAACAACAGAACACCACAAAGCTTTAACCTGGGTATGCTTAAACGTGGATCCATATGCCCTGACTTCAAAGGAGCCACTTTAGATTTTGCAGTAATGAATTGGACAGAAATTATTTGATCACTAGATACTAAACGTAAATATATAACCGCTGCGTATCCCTTTTCAGAAGCATCAGAAAATCCTAATAACTGTGCTGTCACGTAACCCGAAAACGGTACATATCGCGGAATTTTTATATTAAATAACAATTGTAATTCAGTAGAAAAGACGGTCCATATTAACGCAATATCATCTGAAATTAGTTCGTCCCAGTCTAAACCTAGTTGTCATAGCTTCTGCATAAAACATTTTGCCCAGAAAGTAACTGGGGCTAACGCGCCTAACGGGTCATACAACCTTGCGATAGTGGACAAAACAGTTCGTTTGGTAGGAATATTTTATACTGGAGCAGTGTGGTAACTAAAAACGTCTTCATTTGGATCCCAATGTAGACCGAGTATCTTAATTGTTTGACCCTCCTTGGAATCAAAAGATAATTTAACCGTTCGATCTTCTGGCGTAACACATTGCAATAATTGTGGACAATTACTCTCCCATTTCTTAAGTACGAACCCACCTCCAGACAGGACCAATTATATGTTCCTTTTGACGAAGTAACTCTTCAATGGATGCAGCTCCAGTTAGTATATCATCTACATAAGTTTTGGTTGAAAGTATTTTGCCTGTGTCTGGAAACTTGTGACCATCTTCTTGTTCAAGTTGATGTAAAACTCGTATTGCTTGGAATGGAGATGCCGAAACACCATAAGTAACAGTGCATAACTCGTATTCGCATAATTTTTCCGATGGTGTTTCACGCCACAAGATATGTTGATAGCACCGATCTACTGGTGTAATATTAATTTGCCTGTACATTTTATAAATATCTGCTGTGAACATGAATGGAAAAAATCGACTATGGAGTAAAATGCTTGCAATATCCCCTTGTAACATGGGGCCGATAAATAGTAGTTGGTTTAATGAACAGTTTGATGACGATTGAGCAGAAGCATCAAAAACGACGTGTAACTTGATATTTTCTCTATTCCTTTTAACGACAGCATGGTGTGGAATCACATATTTCCCTGCGATGGTTACAAGTCTCATGTGTTCCAAGCCCTCATACTCTTTCATAAATTTGCGATACTCTTCATACACCTCAGTTTCTCTTTGTAAGTTTCGCTCCAAATTATAAAAACGAGAGTATGCCATTACCCGAGAATCGCCTAAGATTGACCGATCGTCTCGAAATGGTAATGATACAGAAAAACGGCCTGTTGAATCCCGTGATGTTGTTTGTTTGAAATGTTCTTCGCATTTTCGTTCATCTGTGAATGAAATTTTTGGTGGAGAAGGTTCCTCGACTTCCCAAAAGTGACGAAGAAGATACTCTATGGAAGGTTCCGCTGTTAGCAATAAATATTTGCAATGCGAAAACGTATTCGTAGAATCTTCACCTAAGATTACCTATCCGTGACTTGTTTCATGAGCTGATGGTAATCCTGGAGTGTGAAGTACACGTAAACAGTTACCTAATTCCAGAGAGTAGATATCTGCACCTAGTAAAAAGTCAATAGGTGCTGGTATGTCAAAATTGGGATCCGCAAATTTTACATGGCAATAAGCTTGACGAATTGCGGGATTTAAGCGCCTTTCTGGCATCGGGCTAACAATGCGCGATAAGATTATGGGTTCGCAAGATAATGTTATATTCTTCGAGTGCGTGGATGTAATATTACAACTAGTAGATCCCTTTGTGCCTGACACCTGAGTATGTGATAAGCCAGTTACTGAAGTGGAAAAACTACGACGTCTTAGACCTAGCCGTGATACACAAGCGCTTGTTATTACAGAAATTTGAGAACCTGTGTCTAATAAGGCACGCACAGGTATTAATTGACCTGAGTGATTTGTAATGAAAATGGACACTGTACCAAGAATCACACTTCCTGACGTAATTTTAGTACCCACAAATTGGATATCACTCGAAGTAGATGGTGTTGTTGTTGCGCAAGTAGGGGAATATTCGTTATTTGACGGATTGATCACTGGAAGAGATTTTGAGACCGTCTTTTCCAAATAGAGCAAGGTATGATGTTTACCAGCACATTGTCGACAGCTATATAACGAACTGCATGTAATAATTTTATGCTGAGGACTCAAGCAATTCATAAAAAGCCTTTGTGCTTGAGCAAATTTAAAACGCTGCTGAACCGGTAATCCAATAAATTTAGTACACTGAGACAATAAATGAGGCTCTTTGCATGATGGGCATATTTTTTATTTTTTTTGAATTTGAAGAGGAAAGAACGAGAGATGATTTTGACTAACCGGGTTTACGATTAAGTACTGGTTTCTGTACTGATGGACCAGATGTGTTTTGAAGTATTTGACAACGTGACTGTACGAATTTTAGTAATGAATCAATGGTCGGCACCTCGATACTTTGGTTTTCTGCTTCGAACAAACGTTTTGTTGTAGTTGATAGAACTCGAGAAGCAATATAAAATAATAAAAATCCAGACAAATCTGGGACTTCAAATGCCCGAATGGCAGCAATGTTTTCACGGAAAATATTTACAAATTCCTGTAAACTCGATAATGTTTCAGAATTCATTGTGGAAACACGAAAAATCATATCTAAATGATGTGTAATCAATATTCGTTTGTTATCATAACATTCATGTAATGCCTCCCACGCTATTATATAATTAGCGTCAGAGATTGGGACAGCCCTTACAATCGAAGTTGCGGCACCAGACAATGTAGAAATCAGGTAATGAAATTTCTGCGTATTCGAAAGTTGAAGATTGTCATGGACCAATGATGTAAAAGTATCTCGATAGGAACACCATTTCAACAGATGACCATCAAAAAAAGGTAATTGAATATGAGGTAATTGAATAGTGGTATTACGTACGATTGTAGATCTATCAGTATCTGTGCGGGTGATATCTAAATTCACGCCGAAGGATTTAATTAAATAGAAACTTTCCATTAAAGTGGTTTCAATAGGTGCATGTGCCCTTTTAAATTCGTCTTCCCGGTGTAATAGAATAAGCTGATTCAGTATTGAGTCCTGTTCTGCGTGGAAGCTAGCTAACAAGTTATCAATATCACGGAACCTAGCTGAAAACATAGGTAACATCGAGGGATCCGTTTCGATTTTAGAACCTAGTGCCACAAAAATATTAAATTTGCCGACAATATGATCGCGCTTTATAATGTTACGGTTTATTGCTGGCTCAGCACGTTCCGTATCACCAACACTGAGACTCATTTTAAAGTAAATATGATTGATAGATGACAGAGAGTATGATAATAATATATACTGTTCGCCAAAAGGGCTTTTAAAGGGACACAAGCCGCACCTCGGCCAGTTCTGAACTCGGTATTGGATCAATGGAACCCCCCCATGTGCTTGGTGGGTCCTAAAGAAATGAAGGGCCCTTCCAATATAATGAATGGTGCGGCAGTTTCGAAGGCATAAAGCCACGAGACGCACAGTCAGCGATTTCAGAGTCAGGATTCTCAATAGACGAGACATGACACCACTGACACCTAGGTAGAAGGGTATGTATCTGGTGCACCCGGTTCGATACGAACTGTTTAAAGGTTTCGTGAAGTACAGTGAGCCAAGACAAAACAATCAAGGAATCTGTCCATGCAAACTTGTCTACAATGGTAACTCGTGTAAATAAAATAGATTCTATCCTACTCATCCAACGAGACAACAAAAGAGCAGCATTGAGCTCTAAGCGTGGCACAGTTAAGGATTTTGTTGGAGCTAACTTCGTTTTTGTTCCTATCAATACTATGGATTCGTCATGGGGGGCACCGATGATATGCAAATACACTACTGCCGCGTATCCTCGCTGTGATGCGTCGCAAAATCCAAGGAGATAACACGAAGATCCAGTGCTCGTGTTGAAATATCGCGGTATACGAACAGTGGACAAGATTGGGAGTTTATATATGAACTGCTCACATTCTTTCTTTATGTCCAATGGCAATGGACCATCCCATGAACAGGCCGCCTGCCACGTACGCAGCATAATGTATTTTGCTAGGAAAATAGTGGGCGCAAAGAGACCTAACGGATTGAAAAAACGGGCAGTGAGGGACAAAATCCCACGTTTTGTATACACTGGTTTTGAATCGAGCCGGAGTTCACCACTAAAAACATCGTCGGAAGGGTGCCAATATAATCCAAGGACCTTGGTACCTGAGCCCTCATCTTCAGAAAAGGCTAATGACTTGAGGATACGTCTTTCAGTGGGTACGGCCTTTAATACTGCTTCAGTGTTACTGGACCACTTACTCAGTACTAGCCCGGAGCGCAGTAATACAGACATCAGATCAGCCTGGACGGAAACTACTTCAGCCACTGTGTCAGCACCGTAGCAAATATCGTCGACGTAGGTATGATGACGTAGGGCTTCGCGTACATGTGGAAATGACTCGCAATCCTCCGTAGCTATAGATTGTAAAACACGTAATGCTAGGTAAGGCGCACAATTGACGCCGTATGTCACGGTATTTAACTCATACTCGATCAATTTATCGTGAGGGGAATCACGCCATAATATATGCTGAAAGGCACGAAATTCAGGCAGCAACAATATTTGGCGGTACATTTTGCAAATGTCCGTGGTGAATGCGTGACGGTATGAACGGAAACAGATCAAAATGTCCACAATATCCTGCTGCAACTTAGGACCTGGGAATAATGCGTCATTCAAGGACATTCCAGTGGGACATCGCGCGGAAGCATCGAATACGACTCGAATCTTGGTATCGCCGTCATCATCCTTGTATATCGCATGATGAGGGATAAAATATTGGCCAGGTAACGTTGCTACTGACATATGTCCCAAGGACAAATATTCAGTCATCAAGGCATTATATAATAACCGTAACTTAGTATTGGACGCTAGCTTGCGTTCTAAACTTTCAAACCGTTTTACTGATACACTACGGGATCCAGGAAACACTGAGTCGCGAATGGGAGCACGAAAGTTCAATGGTACCGCAAATCGCCCAGCATCAATCCTCACGCACTTTTCACGAAATATCGCTTTACATCGCCCTTCATCCGCAAATTGCACTGGCGCGACCTCTGGTTCTTCGACGTGCCAGAACTTATCCATTAAATGTTCTATAGACGCCGTCAAGGATACAAGGCCTGCATGGCAATCTGACATCTCCACCGGACGAACTGAACCAATTAAAACCCAACCGAAAATAGAACTGTATGCGGTAGGGAGTAGTTCATCAGTGGACACTTGCCGGCCGTCCATAATCGACGGAAAAAGATCTGCTCCAAGG
>JAIPRL010005864.1:0-29976 GCA_025469235.1 Pemphigus obesinymphae | reverse complement strand
ATTACAAAATTATCAATGATAATACAGAACAGTTAAGTTTTCTATGGTGCACCCTTACGCCGGCCATTTTATTTATATTTGATAACGATTTGGTAATTTGCAATAACCTGGTATATTTCAACCATGCGTATGACAATGTTGCAGACATGACCACTATTTTGTCATGAATTGAAACATAACAGAGGTAGCGCGTTAGAAAAAAAGAGCAGATAAGATTGGTATCACCATCTCTTTTTATCACACAATATACATGTTATTTTCCAACAATATAATATAATAATATTGTTACTTGTTAGTTTTACATTTTGTTCAACGCTTTTATACTTGAATTTACACAATTAGAATAGTGCTTTCAGTTGTATAATTTTATTTTACATTATGTTTTTAGTAATGTTGCTAGTAAATGAATATTTTGCAAGTGAAATACTTTTACATTTAATTGAGCTTGATTTATTTTATAATTAATAATAATTATTCTTCACTGTATATTTGTATTTCAATACTCTTTAACGTATACTGCTTATTTATGCTTGAAGTTTTTAAAAAAATTTATTTATCATAATATATAACAATTTGTGTTGTAGGCTTTCCAGTATAATGTACAATATTACAATTATAATAGGTATTATAATCAACTATCTTAGTTCGTGACTAAACCTATGTACACAATATGGATTTGTAATATTTAGACAGTCTAGCCATTTATGTGTTTCCCAAAATTGTCTATTTAGGGGAAATGTTTTTCAATGTTATGCTGATGATGGACAAAATATGATTCATATAGATGTTCTTTTTATATACATTTTTTTTACTTTTTTATATACCTTGAAAATGTTATTAAAATAATTTAATAATATTTTCATGGTAGATATTATATGGATCATTGCTTAGAAGATCCATAAGAATAGAATACAAAGTATGAAAATACTTACCATCTATAATTGAAACAAATCTTTTAGGTTCTGAGCGAAGCGAAGAATGTATTGATTTTAAGGCCAGAAATTTTGACTCATTTTGAGTAAAGTGCAATTTTGATATCAAATCGATACTAGTTGATACTTTAATAATGCAATTTTTTTGATTTTCCCAGTAGTTTTTTCAAGTGTTAAGAAAAACGTAAATGTAAGAGAAGAAATAACAAAAAAAGATTTTATGACTATTATTATTTATTTATTTTTTTTTAATATACTTACCAAATTTTTTTCATCGTCGTCTTTCGAATACAAAGATTTATATTTGTTTTAAAATAATAATACACTATCCTGTCCAAGAATCAAAGTGACGACAGACCATCTCCCACCATCTGTATCTGGACAACTTTTAATTATTTTTACTATCAATGTATTTAAGATTTACTTCATGGATACATATTATTATATTATTGACAGTTTTTGAGTTGTTGATTTTGAAAATTCCAGATGGTTTTTCAAATACAAATTCACAATGCCATGTACAAAAATACTAGGAATTTTTTTTTTTTATATATACCTTGAATTTTTTATAATAAATTTTATTTATTTGGTAGTTTCAAGAAGTTATTTTTGATTTTTCAAAAAATAAATGGAAAATTAGAAGTCAGAAACCATTCTTTAATTTTGAATCTAAAATAATAATATGACACCATATTGTCTATGATTATCTGTTATGTTTATTGATAAGACGGTTGATGATTTTCACTTCTAATATTAATAAAAAGTCTATGATCATTTTCGATATACCTAAGACTTATATTTAAGATATAAATTATAAATCCAATTTTTGTTCCAGTAGTGACATTCTGAACTATTGGTTCTATAATGTGAACAGTACAGACATTATTATCTGGAACTAGTAAGATAGGTTTTGATTATTTTGTAAGAGATAATATATAAAAAGTATACAGTTTACATGTTTTCATGGTTTTACTTTACATAGAAGTTTTAACTATGCACACCCATGTGAAAACCTAATACTAAACATCCTGTAAAATAGTTGGGACTACGAGTTCTAATAGCTATAGCAATTTAGTTCAACTTTTATTTGCAGGAATACGTGTATAACAAAACTGAAGCTGCTAGAACACAATTAACCTCAATTTTAATTTAAACTAGTTCAACAAACCACTAAAAAAAAAAACCTTATTTTTATGCCTATAACTCATCTTGTTGCTATTTAAAATTTTTAATAGAATGTTGATATCCTTGATTTATAATTTGGATTTGTATAATCTATGATATTATCAAGTAAACTAGTTGATATAACAAATTTAAACAAAAAGTTTGTACTCTAAACCTGCAAACAAAAAATGTTAAATAATAAACCATAATATTAATTATTTTACTTGTTTTTATTATTCATTATTATTATAGTTAGTTATTGACGAAAAATAATTTAAAACAATTTTGAGTGCAAGTTTTGAATCAACACTAGATAACGGGTAAAATGTATCGATATAATTAACAATCATATGACAAATTTTATCTAATGAATTTTAAATTTTAGTTATGAATGAATGTGAGGAACTAGATATTGCATATAAACAATAGGTAACTCAAAAAACATGAATTTTTAGTTGGAAAAAAATCAAAGTATTTAATGTGTACTTTTATTAAGAATATTGATTTGTCAAATAATTTGAATGTCCGCCTGATATTCTACTTTTTAGATTTATTTTTCTATTTACTTACCTAATCAAATAATTTTGTGTATATTTTTCATGAAAAATAACATATCAAAAAATGTAGTTAGGTATATTTATTGTTTTCAAATATACTAACTATGAATAGGAAAGAAAAACAAAATATTGCAAAAAGTCCATACATTTTTTAATAACCCCCATGAAAAATTCATGTTTTTGAGTTGTCTCTATCCTTGTGCATAGAAGAGTTATGTATTTTAGTATTTTACTATTTATTTTTTTAAATTAATATGATTTTTTTATGGAATGGAAAAAACGAAAATTAATTTCTAATATTAATTAGTTAAAATAAATAAATGACATTTAACATTCCAAGTAATATGAACTAGGTATGAAATTATAAAATTCAGACATAAAAATAAATACAAATTAAATATTTAGAAAATATGTATTTATAATAGGTACATGAAAATTCAATTCCCCAAGTCCTTATGCAGGCTGTAATTAAAATTTAAAAAAATATATATTATTTTCAATTTGTTCATTTAAATAATCACTATTTGAAACAAAGCGATATAAGAAAAAAAAACACATATTCAGAAATAAAACACCAAACTTGGTTATCACTGAGCACAACACCAAAAACCGTAGATACCCGACACAAATGAACAACATTTAAATTACTTTAATGTTGAAACGACATTAATAAAAATAAAACACCAATTTTTAATTTTTAAACTATATATAATTAATTTAACTTAGCAAAAATAGTATTACTATTCTGTACATAATTTATATGTATTAAATTAAGATATATTTTTTTTAAAAGAACAATAAGTAAATCGCGAATTACACTTTATTAATAAAACTACTTTAACGCACAAGATTAGTTAATTAATAAAAATATTTATCTTAAATTGTTATAACACTTTAAAAAAATTACTGAACAATCCAAATAAACTGGATAGTTTCATAATTTACACTAATTTTAAAATATATAAGAGAACGACGATAAAATGTAAATTTGATATAAATATTACACTTATCCATAAAATATAGCATTATTATTTAATTTTTATGGAAACTAATCACTTTAATACACATGAATAAACTTATAATATTGTTTTACGAACTAGACATTTTGACACAATATCTATACAAATTATATTACGCACTCCACATGTTTTATAAATAAGTAAACTGTGTGTATAATCTTGAAGTAATAATTAAATTAACTAAATTATGTTTGAAAAATTAAAAAAAAATTAAGCACATAATAAAAATTTAAAACTTATAGTTTTAATAAACCACAATTTAACGCATTATTAATTTATGCTTCAATTTAGAAACATAAATACTGTAGCATCAATTAATTAAAACAAATTATAGTCAATAACATATTTAACCTAAAATGTATTTTAATATTATGAAATGTTGATTAAAAATAAATTATTGATACTCAACAAGTACTTATTATTTACTTGAAAATGTAATTAAATTTTAAATCTGATTATGAAACACCCCCACTAACTACTACTATAACTAAATGATCATCTTTTAATGTTTCATTGCTCAAATTTTTAGCACTTTGTTTTAATAAATTAGATGAATACTCACAAGGTGGAAATGCATATAATACACCAGTTGGTTCGGGATCCTTTCCTACTAATGATATAACTCCAGCTGCCTCTTTTTGTTTTAAATAAGATACCAAATTACGTAATGGTCTAATTTGTACCGATGCATCATCGTTGGCAATTGAGCTAGTTGAACAGGGCATTGCCACAAATATAGCATGCATGTCAGCTGTCATTATACGTTTAGAAACATCTTCTAACTTTGGCTCGTCTAAACGCAATCGTTGTGTTATGCGTAAAGTAGATTTACCATCTTCATCTTTCATCATTGATTCTATGACATTCGGATCACCAGAAGTTAAATGACACTTAGCTGGGAACTGAGAGCTTTTTAATACAAGACTTCCCTGCCATATATCAGTACATTTACGAGCTAAATCGCTTAATGTACGTACAGAAGCCAAAGGCCCTGCAGATTGTAACGCTCCTTCTTCAGACTCTACATCACTGTCAATTGATTGATGAAGTGGTGAGCGTTCAGGTGATCGGGGAGAACCAATATCAGAAACAGAATGTTGCTTGAATGAACGACCATTCTCATAACTACCAAACTCTCTGGTTTCTTCGCCATATTCTGAACGACCTTTACGATAACTTCTAGAACTGTAGGAAGGATATTCACCATCTGGCCAACCGTAAGGATATTCATCACGTCTTGTTAGTTCTCGTAAATCTCCAGCAGTTGCTGCAACATCATCATGAGATGACTTTGACTTTGATGAATACGTTAATGTAGGACTGCCACATACACCGCCATCAGCAAAATCTGTTCTGAGCTTATGTTCTGGACCTCCTAGGGCAACTCCTCTCATTTCTTTAACAGCTGCAGTTGCTGCATCAATGCTTTCAAACTGTATATATGCACATGTATCACCTTTGACATATTCAATTTTTTTAATAACGCCAAATCTATCAAATTCTCGTTCTAACTGAGCAAGTGATGTCCAAGGTCCTAAACCACCAACCCATATCCTTTGGGTTGGTGTAGATTTTCCATAACCAATTTTACATTGAAACTTGCCTAAATATTGTCCAGATAATTCAACTTTAGCTCTATGAGCCATATCTAAATTTTGATAACGAACAAATGCATATGCATTTCCTGTCCCTGGCAATGGTCGTTTAACATCAATATCCTCAACAACTCCATATCTACCAAATATGCGACGAAGTTCTTCATCTGAGATAGAGATTTCTAAATTTCCAGCAAACAATGTACGTGTGGCTAATGGGTCATCTTCTGGTGGAATGTGGTGTAAGTAGTTTGGGAATTTATCTTTTTTGTCATGCATTAAATGAGGATGAGGATGAGGTCTAAACGGTGGCATAAAATGTCTTGGTGGTCCATATAATGGATGAATTGGTCCTAAATGAGGATGAATGGGTGCTACGTGGTGCAATAATGGTCCCCTAGGTATCATAAGCTCATGAGGATGTAATGGTGGTAAACCTATTTCCCTAAAATCCCGGGGAGGCAGCATGGGAGGAAGAGTACCATATGGTAACCTTTCATAGAATCTGTCAGTTGGATGTGGCCTATGAAGTTCTGGAGGAATAGGAGACCTATGATAGTACCGATCGTAATCTGGAGAAAAACTTCGGGATCGAGAACGTCTAGCTCTTGATTCATAATGATCTCTAGAACTACGACTTTCATAAACTGGTGCAACTAAAGCAATTTTATCAAATAAACTTATTCTAGGCTTACTGTGTTTGGCATCTCTTGCATCTTCTGAACTTCTAAAACATACATATGCTACCCTTTCTTCTAGTTCGTGTGATATTCTTACAGAAAATTCACCAAATTTTCGGTACTCTCGATACAGTGTTTCTTTTACTTGTTCATCACTAGCTTTAGGATGTAAAGCACTCACACATAACACTTTATAAGTGGGATGAGATCGATCCAAATCTCTAGATCGGCCAAATTCATCACGTTCTGAATATCTAGATGCTCTGGGACTGGGTGGTGATCTAGCTCTACGGCGTACACGTTCAGGCGATCCTCTTTCATCTGAACTACCGTTGTACCTGTTAATACTGCTATGACGTTTTTTACGAGACATGGGAGGAGAGTCACCATAACTTCTGCGTTTCATATTATCAATTTTCACAGTGATTTTTTTGGATTTAAAATCTCTAGGCAATCCAATCATTCACACTGATGCACAATAAAACCATTAAAAACCTAAAAATATTAATTTTTTAAATTAATTTAATCACAATAAATTAAATAACACACAATTGTTAAATAAATAATATTAGATACCTAGGTAGGTATAACAAATTTATTGTTTAATCGACATTAGACACCGGATTTAAACGCGATAAAAAAACTCACTTGTAAAATATTAAAACAAAAACACAACAGCTACGTCACACCGTCACAGTACTGAGGGGGGTCATCAAATGTACGAACATCAATTTAGAAGTAAACAAAAGAAAGAAAAATTGTACCCAACCGATATTTAATACTTAAAAATACGAATAATTAAAATACCCGACACTGTTTATGTAAATAGGTACATAGTTTACGCGGCACAAAAGAATAAAGTAGAAGACGGATCATTCGTTTTTTGATGTGCCATATTTACGGTTCACCAATTTATGCGTCATGGCCTTATTCTATAATGCGATGCCGTGGAGGGGATGTTTGGAGAGAATCCGAGAATGGGTAATTGTGAAACTAATATAAATAACAAAATGGCTTGTAAACATTTAATACTATCGATTTCTAAACTATATTTTACTATCGATTGCGTTACTACAGTCCAGTATCTACTATCCGACAAATTCTGCACTCATAAACCATAATAACGACTATAGAATAAATTACAATTTATTGTCAGGACTCATTTAAAACAATTTTAAACGTACGAAATTAATAAATCGATTTATATCACAGGTATTTTTTATTTATTACGATCATATGTCTAAAACAAACGTAATCAACATCGACAATGGCATATTTTAAGGTTATAATTATTCGATTTTATAGGGATATCACCGCGATATGCCATGAACGTCTACTAACAATTTTAGATTGTAATTTGTTTATTCTTATGTAAATAACAATATTTTTTCTAGACGGAGGTTGAATCCAAAATTATTCTGTCCGTGATTTAAATTCAGCTTAGTTCACAAATCACAAAATAAAATAATTCTTTTATTCCGACGCTCCGACATTCTGTGCACAAATGGCGGGAAATTTAAATATTCTGGTAGTGTACAAAAAGAAACAAGTGAACGGACAGGAAAATCATATTTTATTAAGAAAAAATTAATATTTTAATATTAATGATAGTTTATAATTTAGAGTATTGTAAATGTATCTTTTCTCAAATCTTGCCCGAGTAATTTTTCTTCAGGTACCCTTATTAGGGGGTTTTGAATAAAAAACTTTCTCATAAAAAATTTGTTCCAAGTAATATTTTAAAGGATAAATAGTTTTTTAATTTTTTCAGTACCTATCTAGTTTTCTATGACGTAAATTGTAAAGATAATTTTCCAACAATTGTTATAAAGATCTGCTTACATTGTAGCGGCAGCGGGAATGGTAAATAGGAAAATAATAAAGTCGGACTTGAAATTTAGACTAAAATGTATCTACTTTACTACCCATTAATCTAATTTGAATTTTGTTGTCATTTTTCTTTTACGTTGAAAACGATTTTTTAGTGTATAAATCAATTATCTACCTATAAACTACGATCATAATTTATAATATATTATTATTATAATAATATAATTATGTTATATATGTAGATAGGTACCTATCTATATATAAATATACATGAATAATATTAATATTATATATATGTAGTTGTATGAAAAATATTTATATATAAGTAGGTACCTACCTACACCTATATTATTTGGTTAGTACTTATTGTGATTACCAATTATTCTAAACTTATGTTATAAATATATAGGTATGTGAACTTCGTACAGATTAAATTTATACAAATATACTTATACCAGCTATAATATTATTCTTTCTAAATAGGTATAGGTATTTGAATATAGATTATAGGTACCCCTATGATATATAAAAACAAATTTACATTGACATAAACTATAATTTTAACTGATTTTTAAGTTTATTTTATTCATTATGGTTTTTTCAAGTCGCATTAAATATTATGCAATAGAATCCTAAATTTATAATAACAATAAATGTAGGTATTTATAGTTCCATAATTTTTAATTCTACAAAAATCATTTATATATTATGATCGTGGAATGGAATAGTCATACAATTATAAATATAATATATTTTGCATAGAATAATAAAAATGTAGGAGGTAAATTACTGGTACATAATTTAATATTATCATAGAACCATTTCAAAAGACTTATAGTTGATAGAAGAAACATCAAACTTCCGAGATCTATAATAAGATCAATCTACTTTTATTTTATTTTATTAACATATATTATAAAATGTACATACTAAAGTTATAATTTAGGTGTATAAATATATATTATATAGCATTAAATTTATAATAATTATTCAATATTAATATTTAAATATAATTTGTTCTAATAGGTATTAATGTCCAAGTAACTTGATAAATTCATCTTCTTTAACATTCATTAGTTCATCTAATGCTCTCCATCCACTTTTCTGTGATGATAATACATAAAGATTTGATAAATCTCTCAGGCTGGATTTTTTACCCAAAACCAAACTTTGACAAATTCTGGCACATATGCAAGTCTAAAATTAAATAAAAACTTTAAAATTATAGTTGAATATTTACATACTTATATTTATTATTACATATAGATATATTAGTATGCAGATAAGCTGTGGTATCAATAATATTTGACAAATAATTATTTTATACTCATAGATATACTCTATTCAAAATAAGAAATATAGGTACCAAATGCCCAAATTATGCACCGGAAATCTTCAGATAAACAGGAATCCTTGTACAATCCTATTAGTGTCCATTCAGGATTCCCTTCGAGATATCTGCAGATAGTAAAAGAACCTAACCTACAGTTTGAACTCCAGGCACTCATTCAATCATTATAATGCTCTCGATATCGAAGAAAACAATATTTTCATAAATTTTTTATGTGCTAAGGCATCCCAGATGTTCATCATCTTTCACTTCTTCCAACTCCTAACTTAACATTTTATGTCACTTAAAAACTTGGGTATGTGACATGATGTCTTCTTCTTACACCTCAAACAATTTAAAACATTCCATTAGAGACATTTTCAATTTAAAATTAAAGGGTTGTTCGATTTTAAAACTCAGCATAATTCTGGCAATATTATACTATAGTTGCCAATTCAAACAACACATGAACGTAAAACAATCCACCAAAACGTATACAAATTATATTATTTAATGTAGTCGCCTTCGTAGTTGATAATGTATAATAGTTGACCTCATCTCATCACAACCAACCTAATCTAATTGGCAGATAATCCTGTTTTTAAATATCTAATATATATATATATATATATATATAGGTAATCTAATATAAAAATTAAAACACTAATTATACTATTTAATTAAAACTTGTTTATTTTTTTTTTTTAACTAATACACATTTACTTTTTGGAGTATATTTTGAGATATAAATTATATTTTTTAGTGCGTATTTCATATTTGGGATTTTATATGCATATGTTTTTTTTAGTGCATTAAATTCATAGCCCCAGTAATTTTATTGAAATTTAATGTAAGAATAAAAAGTCCAAATAAGTGAAGAAAAAATACCAATGGGAGGAAAATTTTCATTTACCCCAAAATCCATTACCTAAGCATTAGGTAATAAAGGCATTAGTATGTAGGATTAAAAAATAAATAAATTAGTAATTCTATAATTACATGTATCATTGAGAGTTCTAAATTATTTAAAACCCTGTAATGTTTTTCATAAGCATCAACAAAACTTTTTAATTCTACATTAGACAAATTGACATTATTATCTCTAAAATCATATAGAATTAAATAACATAATGCGATAGCCAAATCAAAAATTGTAAATGAATACACAGCATCACTCATGTCTATAATTCCAAGTATTTTATTATCTTTAATGATAACATTATTTACATTGAGGTCTCCATGAATAACACCTAAAAATAAATAAATTTTAAATAAATCAATCATTTTATAACTATTATATTATGTTTTATAACTTTTTTCAAGATGACCAGCTTTTAATAAAACATCAGACTGGAATTTATTTAAAATTGTAGTAATAATTTGTCGTTGTTTTACTTGATCAAAAACGTCTATAAACTTTAAGACTTCTGGAGATTTTTCTAAAGCCCATATATGATAATCTCTATGAAATCCATCATGATTAAATTTCTAAATATTAACATATAAATTACAATAGTTTTTATATAATTCTTAAAATACAAATCAAACATTCAAAATAATTACCTTTAAAATTAATGTTAAACAGCCAATATAAGAACCAAAATCAGTAGATAGTTCAGGTGTAATATTTTTAACTGTATTCATTACTTCTCCTTTAATGTATTTAAAGACTAAAACTGCATACATTTTATTATCTTTTAAAATAAATAATACATTTTAATTTGCATAATAAATAATAGAATAATTATTTTTTTGAAATTAAGTTTAAAATTATTATAACTTACCTATAATAAGAGGTCGATGATATTGTTCATATTTATTTAAAACTGGTATTGGACAAAGTATTCCAGAATTTTCTATTTTTAAAAATATAAAAAAAAGTATTTAATTGGTAGGTAATTATTTTATTTTACTTGTAGATAGATTTACAGTAAGTAATAAATATAAAAATATTTATAGAGTATAATATTCTTGACATTTTTATAGGTAATTAAATTTGAAATAATTATTAACTCAAACTTATACTTTAATCGAAAAAATAATAATGTAATGTTCAATAGGTAAGTATAATAGTATATGTATGATTTATTTAATGGTAGATATCTGAAAACACTACCTAATTAAACTAAATCTGAATAAGGTAGCATGTTACATATCTGGTAATCGGTCAAAAAGTCTGATTTAAAAATAGTTTGACAAAAAACTGGATAAAAAGTCCAAATTATATATTTTTTATTATTATTTTATAAATTAAATAATACCAAGAAAAATAAGATTTTCGTAAATTGTTAATCATTTTTTAAAAATAATATGGAGGTTACCATCTTAAAAGATGCGAAAAAATTATTTTCAGTGGGTATGTGTATGCCTACACTATTTAACATAAACTCGTGATAAATATTTGTTGAAAGTGTTCACAAAAAGTATTAAAAATTGTTTTGACTATTTTAATAACATCCAACTGTAAGTTCAAGTATGTATTGAAATATATAAATTAGAAATATAGGTAGAATCTGCAATTTAGCATGATCACTCCTACGTTGACATAAACGTTACGCGATAATAATATGGCAATTGTTGAAAAGGCATACTTATTATAAAATTTAACCGTGGAAATCTAGTATTAAAAGTAGTAAGTATTTCTAGTACCTATTTATTAAAATAAAACAAATCTAATTATTTACTTTGAATTTGATGTGTTAATTTATAAATTTATGTATTTTATTTTAAAATGTACAATCAAAAATTATGTTTAGGTTTTTTGTCCGGGATTCCACATTTCTATACTAGACTGTTACATATACTATAGCTAAAAGAGAATCCTATTTTATGGTTGAACTCTGTCAAGTAACTATACCTGTCTATATATTATATACATCATAATTTAATGTAGGAGGAAAATGTCCAAAAACCGTAATTTACATATATAAAAAAATAGTTGTATTTAAAATAGTTTATTTCACTTATATTATACCTATTTACATTTTACTTATATTATAATACTATAGGTATGCACATATTATATTTATGTATTAAACTAAAGTCTGTACTAAAATATGACATTATACAAATTAAATAATTATTTTAAGATATACTTACCTAAATGCTGAGTAAGTTTTATTTGGGCATCAAGTAATGACAAATTTTTTGCGTCTATTGAATTTATGAATTTTATCACTATTCCATCAACAGGAAATTCAATTCCTTCAATGCACTCTTTAACATCCTAAAAATTTTCAACATAATATTTATGGTTAATTATTAATATGTCTAATAGAATTTAATAACTAAATGTATCCAAGGATGGACATTAACAAGTTAAAAGTTAAAATTAAGGGGACATAGAACTTGACTCAGTTGTCTTTGTCTAACATACACGCAACATAGTAAAATTGGATTTTGTATTTTTAATTTCATGAACAATTGGTCGATTTTAAGATATGATTACCTATTATCATAATTAAGAAAGAGAACATAGTCTATATGTAGGAATTATTTTTTTATTATTTTACAGGTGTAATTCACATCTATAGTACATATCAAGTACCTAACACTTAAACTAACACCTAAACACCCCACACTTGTAGGTATTATTTTTATATAAATTATCTTTTATTTTTACATTTTTTAAGATCTTCTTCTTATTATTATTTACCTTCTCTCCCAACTATTTGGGGTCGGCCTTATATTTTCTAAGGTAGGTAATAAATATTAATCATTGACTTTTAAAAATAGTAAATACTGAGTACAAAATGTGTACAGATTTGTACCTATAGATCCATTAATGTAGGAAAACTATTGAATAAATTAATCTATAATTTATAATTTATATTATGAGTATTGTAAAATGGTATGGTCAAATGTATATCCTATAAAATAAAAATATATATATAGACTTAAATTGGCATATCTTGATATGTATAAAATTATCGTTAGTAAATATTTATCATATTACAGTAAATGTAGATAATTGTCTTTGTAAACATTTTACAAAAATGTTTTTTTTTTTTTTTTTTATAAAAAATATTGTTCTTTTAAAAATTGGTATAATAGGTGTTTTAACATAGACATTAAATATTTTTTTGTGTAGTATATTTTGTTATATTGCCCATTAGAAAGAAGGAAATAATGTTATGTCTTCTTAATGAAAAATATTGCAGGAAATCTGAATGCACACATAAGGAACTATTTTAGTGTTCAAGAAAACGTTACTTACTCGTTTATTAAGGGCTTCTGTATAGTTAATTTTTAAGACATTTTAAGAAATATTAAATTTATTATTATTATTAATTAAAAATATCTAATTATGTTTAAAAAGTACCCAATTAAAATTTTTTCACGCGTCATTTTTATGTTTTATTGTTGAGTAATCACGATATTAGTATTTTATATTATTTTTTATTTACGCAAAACTAATAATTGAATTTACAAAGTAATTTTAGAATAGAAACATCTATTATCAAATCAATAGAGGATAACATTTTGAAGTGAACCTCACTCGGGTTTATTATTTTATTAATTTAAAATTAAAAATTAATTTTTTTTACTTTTTTACACTTCAATAACTGAATTTTTAATAATTAAATTAAAAAGCTTTAATCAGGTTTACATCTAAATGTTGTCCTCCATCGATTTAATAATAGATATTTTAATTCTAAAAACACTTAAAAAATCCGTTTTAACAGTTTTGCATAAACATGTTTTTACTACTAAAAATCGTCAATGTAGCATATTTTTAATAATATTTTCTTACTACCTCTACCTATAGATCATTCTAATTTGTATATACAAGTATATTTATAATGTATACGTACTGTTATGTGGTAGTTTTTATCATCATAACCATCTAATTTTTTGATTTTTCCATTAATAAATCCATAGTCACTTTTCAAAACGTCTTCAACTAATTCATCATTTACAACAGCACATATATCTTCTGTTATATCTGCCATTTTTTTTTTTTTTTTTACCTATAGGTAGTATAATATAATATCAATATTATATTTTTTAGAATAAAAATAATATTACCTACCTATTATGTATTCTGTAATCTGTGAACTATTGATTATGATGAAAGTGTGATTACTTTTATACCTACGTTTGTATGCATATAATAACAGAAAATTATATTCAATTAGTTTCAATAAATGATACAGTTAAATTGTGTTATGATTGTAATATTAACATTGCAGTATAACATAACAATATTCTATAAACCACGCCCCAATACTTATAAATTATAGGATTAGGTACAATAAAAGATCCACTCTACCACCAACATGTATAATATCAAATATGTATGTTAAATGTATTATACATAAAATAGCAGCATCTAAATTTTTAAATTTCATATATATATATATATTACTGTAGTAGGCACTTAATAAAATACCAGCCTATTTTTTATTTATTTTTTTACTGAATAGTCTTTATTTTAAAATAAAAATATATGAATGTTATGTAGTAATATAGCAGAAGTTGTTTCTGTATCATAGTTACTTTTTTAAGTAACATTATGGTAGGTTAATTTTTTTAAAGTAACGTAAGAGTAACTATATTAATTAATTATAAACCATTTTATGAAATAACACGTACAATTTTTATAAATAAAAATTTTATTTTTTTGTTTTACATTCATCTAAAACTGACAATATATGAAAAGTAGATAGTTCAATGATTGTATGATTTTATATTTCATAAATCATAATATTCAAATGATGATTATACAATCAGAAAAAATAGACAGTTATGACATCTTATATTATTATTTTCATTTTTACACATTTAAAATTTAAAATAGGTAATGTCATTGTAACTTAGTAACACTGAAAAATATATAATTAAGTATTTAATTCAACTTATAATAGGTAAAATAAATATATATTTTAAAAAGTAACAATATAGGTATAAATTGTTATTTTTATAATATAGGTACCTATATTTATTTTTATTTTTATAAGAGTATTGCATTTTCTAAATTTTAAATATATGTATAATAGGTAGTAGGTAGATAATGTAGGTAAGTACCTACTTTCTACTATCAAAAACTACTAATATGTATTAATATACTATATAAGTGTATAAAAATAGTTTACAGATGTCAGGTACTGTTCTGTGGTAGGTACCTACTACCTACCTAATAAAATTTATATTTATCCATTGATAGAGATTGACATTTTTAAATAGGTGGACTACCTATTGTTTAGTTATCTAATTAATATAGATAATGAGTATTTGTTGACAATTTATAATACCTATTATTATATTATACACCCGAAGTCACAATATTATACACTTTTATTTTGCATATACGTATTCCAACAATTTAGTTGTATATAATATCATCTTTATTAAATTATATTTTAACAATGAAAACACATATTATGTATTAAAGTTGCATTTAATTATATGAACTGAATGAAAATTATGATTTATGACCATAAAAAAGATAATAATTAATTATGGACTTGCTATGGTTTTTGCCCATAAATATAAATACATTAAAAAAATTGGTATTTTAGTATTAGTAAATAGTTAGCAAAATTCTGGTATATTTAGATATACTAGGTTGTTGCATTGAAATTTAAAACCAAGTAAGTTAATTTAACTAATATCATGGTTGATGATACCTAGACATGGGCGGATTTTTATTCACATCTGTGGGGAACATCTTGACATCTTTACCTTACCCTAAGCCTAAACTAGTAGTGGAGGGACTTGAACCTTGGGTTGGGGGGCTTGAAATTTTTTGAGGGTTCTTAAGTCTCTTAAGTTCTCCCCAATATCCTCCTATGTACCAAGAAGAAATTTAGTAAAGTTTTTATTGAACCGAAAGTTAAAGCTTGAGAGTAAATATCTTTATCTAACAATTTTATATTATTTTAATTTTGTACAGAGATATAATTATTTTTAAATCCCATTCATTTACATAAATATATTTCTCTTTAAAATTAAAATGTTGGAAAAAAGATGACACTACAACATGAATAATGATTTGTTTATAATATCTATAATATTGCTAACGAGGAAAAAAGCCTATGGAAAATAAACCCAATTATAAATCTGACGAAAAATAGCACAAATTAAAATTATTATTATAACTACACTTTTGTAAATGTGAACTGGGTTATTATAAATCTGGTTTCAACCTTCAATATTATTAAATTTCGTTTTTTAATCAATTATAAAATCGAATAAAGATGGTATCTACCTACCTAATAAGTTAATGTTCAATGGTTATATATTTATGTATTTATACACCCATAGTCTTGGAACCTAATTTATTTGCATATTGAACTTTTTTATTAATATTTCCATACACTACAAGTACCTAATTATTACAGTTATTAGTTATTATATTAGAAATTGTATACCTATTATAGTTACGATTAGTTATTGTTAATTCTTATTATATGTATAGGTACTTGTATAATATTACATAGGTACTTACTATAGTTAATTACATTTGAAAAATTGTATTTTGACAGCTAAATGAAGTTAGAATACAAAATAAGTTATAATATAAATAACTTATTTTGTAATATTCTACGAATAATAATGAATATTAAATTTAATTATGGAAATAGTGGTAATTGGTATCATGGGAATTGGACAAAAAGACATTCGTACATTTTGAATATAGAACATTTTGTATTGATTCCATTAACGTCTTCATGGATGACGTGTACCTACCTATCATATTCAACATTTGTGATAACGATTTTAATCACCACATAACACCGAATGCAAAATGTTGACGATGTATTTTTATAGTTATTAATTACTTGTTAGTGTAAATTATTTTATTTTCATAATTTGGGTGTAATGGTAAATTATAAATTTTCTATTTAAAATATATAATTGAAAGCCTTTTAATAAAATGCAGAAGTTCGTTTTGTATTTTATTCAGTTCCTTACATTATTCAGCATTTTTCAACAAGGGTTAAGTTATTTTTTAACTGTTGATGCTCACGCAGAAGAATGTTTTTTCGATAAAGTGGATGTCGGCTCCAAATTAGGTGTGTATAGTTTTACTTTTCTTTTTCGAACTAATTAGATAATATACTTACAATATTGTTGTAAATTGTATTTACCTGCAGGTTTGATGTATGAAATATCTGAAGGAGGTTTCTTGGATATTGATGTCAAAATCCTTGATCCTGATGGTGAACTAATATATGAAGGATTGAGAGAGTCTAGTGGAAAGTATACATTTGCTGCAAACAAAAAAGGGGCGTACACTTATTGTTTTAGTAATCAAATGTCAACAATGACACCTAAAGTAGTTCTATTCAGTATGGAAGTAACTGAACCAGAAAAAGAACTTGAAAAAGATACTCAAAGTAAATATATTATTAAACAAATAAGTAAAATTGTTTAAAAGATTAAATGAAACAATTATGTACCTAATACAGTTTACTACATTATTTTTAAAAAGATTTCAAATTAATTTAGTTACTGTATTAATTTCAAAACTATAATAAAAAAATATTAGGCAAATACTGCTTATGAAATTTAGGATATTTTCTTTCCATATTAAATTACAATTCATTTACAAAAAATAAAAATAATACTAATAATATTACTAATTCAATAGGTATATTTATTTATTTATTTCAGTCAAATCAATTACAATTTCTTATTACAATAGATTACATTAACAGTAGCTGATATGTATACCAACTGAGCTATAAGCTTGTATCTGGTATACGGAGTTCATATTATAGTAAATACTTATATAATTAAAATATGACTTAATTAATTAAATATTCGTATAACATATACATAATTATATATATATAAACAATGTCGCTCTCTGTATATTAAACATTTTCACATTTCACAATTACTTGTTGGAAAAAATTAAAGAGTTAAAGTAAATAATAATTAATGTAAAAACTAAAGAGAATAATAAAACAGTTGCCACGATAATAATTACAAATACAACGTAAGAAGATGTTACACTTTTATGCCGCATTTCCCTTTTCTGTCTAACTGACAATAATGAAAATTTACTTTCTGCTTTCATATTACAACCTTGCCAATTCTAATATTATCTAATATTACTCTAGTCATTTACTTATTACTAAATTTATAGATGAGTAGTGTTGTCTTTTTTCCCAAAATTTTAATTTCAAAGAAATATACCTATCTACCTATTTAAATTATTGGGATTTAAAAATAGTTATATCTCTTTACAAAATTTAAATTAAAAAAAACCGCTGTAAGGCATAGATAAAGATCTTGTCTATAAATTTAGTAATGGGTAAATTTATTCTAATTTTATAATTTACAAAATTGTAATAAGAATGCCAAAATTAAATTTCCATTATTGTCAGTTGGTTAGACAGTGAAAGCAAATGCGGGTGTAGCATTCTTTTAAGTAGTAAAATATTACTATATAGTGATGTCGTTCCCACAATATCCCAATATCACACTCTATCCCTGTTCTCTGAGATTGATATTTTGTTTATTTGAATTTATAAAATATAAATATATACTTATATAATATAAAATAATAATTTTTTTTTTCTGAAAAATAAATCGTAATTTTATATGGGAAGAAAATATCCAATTTCCTAAAATACCATTTGGATAAAAATGTATATTTACCTCTGCTTTTGATTTATAATAATATTAAGTTTGTGGTTTTGTTACCTAGTTTTATTATATATATATATATATATATATATATACCTACTAAACTAAACTCATACATTATAGTAAAATTTATTATCACTGTTCGTATTTGATAAAAATGTAATAAAAAAAAGGTATTGTTTCGTTGTCGAGATAATAATAACACTATTGGTATGTAACCACATAGGTATAAAATATTACATTTTTCATAAGTAGAAAATATACATTAATATGAATAAATGCATAATGTAATACAAAAACATATATTAAAATATTGTAATAAAAATTAAATAACGATAAAATTATTGATAAAATACCTAATATGAATAAAAATATACCTATAAATCCTAACCTAACTTAACTTATGAAGACCAATGTCAAACAATTTTAGTTTGGTTTGGATTCTGAAATCATAATCAAAAATCTAGTAATTTAAATTTTTTTGGTCGGATATAATTTAAAAAAGTCATGGTATATTTTTTGTCAGGAGGTACTTCCAGATATTCATTTAATTGAATGTTTTTGGTTTTGTAATCGGTGTTAGTTGTTATCTATGTTACCATAATATATATCAATACTCACAATTTACGAGTTATAAAAGCAAAATATTGTGTTCACTGGTGACAAATACCTAGGTATAATGTAATATTATGTAGTGGCATTAAAAACAGGGAGGCATGACATGTATTTGAATAGTTTAGTATGAAGGCAATAGGGATACAAGTATAAATATAAGATTTTAATATATTTTAATACATTTTCATTTTACAGCTGGCGAAGAAGGAGAACATAAAAAATTAGAGATTATGCTTCGAAACCTGGGATCTGCATTAACAAGTGTTAAACATGAACAAGAATATATGAATGTGCGTGATAGAAATCACAGGGCTATAAACGAATCTACAAATAAACGTGTTGTGATGTGGTCATTTTTTGAAGCATTTGTATTGCTTTCAATGACTGTTGGTCAAATATATTATCTGAAAAGATTTTTTGAAGTGAGAAGAGTTGTATAATGTTTTTATAATAAATTATCATGTTTTTTTTTTTTTTTTTTAAGTCTTATCTGTATATTTCTTATAAATGTTTTTTTTTTTAAAAGATAAAATAAATAAATAAATAAAAATTGAATATATGTATATAAACAAAATAATTTAATTAAGTATTCCATTCTATAAGTCGAAATGTAGTGATAAAAATGATCATGATTTTTTTTATTAAAAATTATACATTTTAATGACTTAGATAGATTTATCAAGGAAAAAATATTCAATTATTTGATAAATTTTTTTTTCACAAAACTGCTTAGTCACTTAGTCCTAACTGTTTTTTTTTTTACTTGGATATTTACAAATGTTTTATGGCAAAAAAAGATATATACTATAAATATGATAACAAAATATGCATTTTTAATCGAGTAATGGATAATATTTTAAATTTTCAATACATTTGAAAAGATTATTTTCTCAGGTTCTATACCAAATTTTATATACCTCCATGGTTGCCATATGTCTGCAGTAAAAGATGACAAATTGAAGTTGTGTCTGGTTGACAGCTGTCGTAAAATTTTGTGAAAAAAGTACAAGGAGTACAAAACAGAATGTAGATGAGTTGTTCCATATCAAATGTGGCGCGGGGAAAACAAATGAGAGAAATTTTCTTAGTTAGGTGCGAAAGCCTTGGGGATGAGGCGGTCTACTGATGGTATTCCATCTGGATAACGGATGTGGTATCCATTTCATTAGTCATATTATATGCGGGTCTATCCAACTACTGTACTATACATACCTGTTTATTTTATAATTTACAAAATTATCTACATATTTGATATCATCACAGATATTTTGTTAATTGTTTTCGAAATTTCTTTTTTTGCTTGTTCAGCAGGATGTTCATGCATGGTTTTTAATATCGGGTTCGTCTTAAAATTTGTAGTGTGGAAGATGGCTGAGCAGTTTTTTCGGGAACTTTTTTTATTGCATCTCCAGATATTTTTTTTTTCTATATGTTTCAAAACATACATAAATCCATTAAATAATAATTTCTCTTATCCTTTATTGGTGAATTGGAGGTAAATATTTCCATGGTAATTTAATATAAATAAATTAAAATTAAAACCAATAAACAATAAATATAGCAATACAGTGGCGTAGCCAGGAATTTCGTTTGGGGAGGCTAAGTTCACATATTACCTATGTAGATAATAAAAATGTACTGAAATCTTAAAAGTGTCAAAAAGTATATTGGTTTAATGTTGTACAACACAAAATATAATAATAATTAAGAAATAATTTTAAAAGAAAATTATATATATATACAAGTACCTACCTATATTATAAAAAAAAAATATATGCCTAGAATAGATATTCGTAAAATGTTTGTAAAGGTATCAACTAGTTTCGACTATAAGTTATCATCAGACTATAACCTGATACTATTAAGAGGATGCCACACATGCATTATTTTATCGTAAAAAACTGTTTTGCGAGAAAAAATTGTTCGTGAGCTATAATTATAATTAAGGAACTAAATTTTAACACAATATTATAACATTGACATAATATTTTAACAGTTTTTTTAAAAAATATCGTGATTACACAAACAATAAAAAGTGGTACTAACACAGATTTATTTTTAAATTACTTTTAAAATGTACTTAAATATTTTTTTATTATATATATTATAAAGTATTGTTATTTTTATAATATATATTTTATTTTAACTATTTGGATCCCCAAACTGCTATAAATGCAGTCTTCTAAGAGTATTTTGATCAAACATTTGAACAACGTCATCTTCTTTGAACTTTTCTTTTTTATTGCATTACAATGATTGTGTTCATACATTTTTTTCTTTTATCATCCATTTTTTAATAATTGTTATTCACAAAATTACAATTACAGAATATAACAAAATTACAACTATTATTGAATAACTGCAATAAAATTAGCACATAAATAGCTAAAGAAAAAAAACCACAGCATTGGCCCATGGGGGGGGGTCTATAGCCCCCTTAGCCCTCCCCCTGGCTATGCCTTTGTAGCAATATACTGCAAGTAGTGCAGTGTTAAGTATCTTAAAATCCCTATGTCATAAATTTGATAAATTTATTGCCATTTCAAAATTATTATCTGAAAGATTTCTTTTAGAATAAATCCAAATATATTATATTGCCAAGATCATATATCTACCACATGGTTGAAATATAATATATATCATATATTTCAACCATGATATAGTATATACTATATATTCAAATACACTATTTATATAATTTTATTTTATAGGTATATTATTATTATTAGGTATCTATTTTTATAAAAAAAAAAATGAAGGTATAGATTTAAAAAAACTATAATTTTATTCAAATGTACCTAACTGTAGATACATTATAATATATTTTTTAATTTTTATAATAACTTACACACACACACACACACACACACATATATATATATATATGAATTGTATATTATAATTTATAATTAATTAATAAATATTGTAATCGATAATTTATTTCTCACTTTTGTTTTTTTCATTCGTTTTTTTTTTTGTTTGGTTTTTTTATTTTGGATATTTTTTTATGGTTTTTTTTCTATTTACCGTTTTTATATAAGTATACCTATATTTTGAATCAAAATTTAATTTAGTACCTAATATTAAGATTACAGTACCTATTTTAAAAATAAATCGGACGGGGTGACAGCTCCAGACCCCGCAGGTTTTTCATTTTGGACACATATAAAAATTTTATTTGCAATTATATATATATATCTGTAGGTAGGTTATTAGGGTAAAATGTATGATATACTATGGTGTTTCTTATTGTTATAATATTATAGGATTAGTATAAAAATTACTGGGGGAAAGAATTTCCAATTTAATCGACCAGAAAATGGGGAAAAAAATATGGGTAGGTACCTACCTAATACTGTGGTTAAATCATAGACTTATAATATTAAAAAAATGATAATTGCCAACACTGACAGTTAGGTATGACACCTACTCTACGGTCGGTGTGAAAAAAGTGTACTTACACCGATATAGGTAACACTTTTTAAAAATCGTGTACGACTACACTATTTCAAAACAAACGCTTTGGTCAATACTTTTTGTCAAAACAAAGCTAATGCGTATCCGATCTTTAAACATATTCTATTCTGTGCTTTAACATACTCGGGGCCGGTGTTTAACCTATAACTCGAGTTAACTATATAGTCAACCGTAGTCAACTGCGTGTCGATCGTGAAATCAGAGTTAACTCTATGAACACCGTTCGAAAACGTCATGTTTTTCACTCCTAATTCGTGGTAAAATAAAATTATTGTAGGTACTTACCATTGCCTTGTGTAAATTTAAGTACCAAATAAATTTAACTTAATCCCATGGGAAATTTGTTTTAGTACATTTTGATCAATATTTCTCAACGGTTAGTCAGTTAATCAAGCTATAATTATAAGCAAACAAGGTGATAGTACGAGTAATAGGTACCATTCATAATTCAAGTTAGCTGGCTTAATGTGAGCACTCTTATTAAAATATATGGATTTGAATTCTATTTTTGGTCAAAGCTCGCTTCTCATCGTTTACCGCGTACCACGCACCGCGCAAATTAAATCGGGGAGTAAAAAAAACTGGTTGATTTTTTTCTGTTTTCGGATAACGGGTTTTAGTGTCAGAGTAGAAGTACACTAGAGTTCGTATTTGAGTCCACACTTATTTTTCTTGATAATGGATGAAATTACAAAAGATACCTATATACAAGTTCGGCGATATATACAGATTATACGTAAAATATAGGTACTAGTAGGAGGAAGTTTGAGAAAGTAAACGGTAGATTTTAAAAGTGAAAAGAAGAATTTAAAGCCTAAATGTAAAGGATTAAATATTAGTAGAAATAAAATAGAATAGGTAGGTACCTATAATTTGATTTTGGAGAAAGGGAACGTGGAATTAATATACTGAAAGGAAAATATAATGGACATGATTCATGAAAGGTGATGAAGTGGGTGAGGTGGAGAGTTTCAATTGTTCAAATATTTAAGTTCTGTCTTACTATAAAAGGATGATTGAAGGAATAAATTAAATGTGAATGGATATAAATCCACGGTAATCCTCAATATGGACATTATAGATTCAAGTAGGTTGACGTTTTTAAAGTAATTTCCTAAAGATCACTAATACCATTGGACTAGCTTAGGATGACCGACCCCAAATAGTTGGGAAAGAAAGTGAAGGAAAAGTAGAATATTATAAATATAGTTACAATTTTATAATAGGTATACTTTTAATGTTCAATATATATTTACAAATATACTTTCAACATTTATTTTTTTGAATATACAACTATTATTAAATACACACCAATATAATAAAACTAATATTTGAGATTCAAATTTTGGATGTTTAGATTATACTTACAAGTAGGTTCCTTTTAATTTGCATACACATGTATATATATGACATAAATATATAAGTAAAGTAAAATTTTTCATACAATTAGGTAGGTACTTCCCTATATATACATTATAATGAATCAATATTCATATGTATCTATATATATAGGTTTACATATGTGTTTAATACGTATTACGTACCCATTTAAAATAAAATTAGAATATATTATGTTTTGATAAATAATTTTAAAATTACAACAATTAACAATAATACAATATACAAAATAAAAGTTAAATTTAATGGTATATTATAAATATTTATAATTTATAGGTAACTTTTGCAATTGGTAATATAGGTAATTATAATATATAGGTATGATTAGTAATAATTCATTTCAAGAACAAATAACAAAACATTACCCATTGGCTTTGTATAATAATGGAAATAATTAATTTTTCATTAAATATATTAAAATTATTTTAGATATATTTTATAATAGTATTACAATTTATATTATATTATTATATATTTTAAATTGTACATAAATTTGACATACATAAATAACGTGTGAAGGTATATGTGGTGTATATATACGTAGGTATATAATGGATATGCTAAAATATACGTTGCAGTCGTGCTAAGAGAAAACACTGTACCTATATCCAGTAAACCAAAATGTTGGGAAATCGACTTTATAAATTTTGATTCTAATGTAAAATGAAATCTTTAGTGAACTTAAGTACCTAGGTACCTACCTAGATACCTATAAAATCAATGATAATATACTAATTTCATACCATTATAGATCAGGCCTATTTTTATAGGGTTTTCTTTATCGGTTCTTTTTGTGTTAATTTGGATACGGGTTTTTTTTACTTAGAATTATCAGAATAAAAATGATAGTAAATCCACTTTTTTATCGTTATTATATAGGTATAATGTTATTATAAAATGGACATACGGATATTTTGCTAAGCATTATTATTAGGTACTCGTTTATATTTATTAAATATTGCTTATCAAATTTGAAAAATGTTTATTAGTCAATATTTATTTCAAAATATGATATAAACGTTTATTAAATATATTTATACTACGTGGGATGTCTCATTGTTAAATAGGTAGTCGAATCTCCTCATCTATTATTGTATACTTACCGATATCTATATCCATTATTGAAATAGTTAGGGAAATAACTCCAGTTACTTACAGTTACTTTTATTTGATTAAAAATCATCATTTTCTGTGATAAACGATGGAAATATAATATTTTTCTGATAAAAATCGTATAAAACCGCATAATTAACCTCCAGTTGGGTATCAACAATCCTATTTCGGCCAAAAATAAATATACCTATGGTGCTTATTCGTTTAGCATGGCAGTATATGCGGTACATATAGTTCAACAACCTCAATATATAATGCCCATAAAATTCTATAGAATTTATTCTAGAATCAGCATTTAATTCAAATTATTATTGTTGATTATCGAATAATAACTAAGTCACATTGTCATATTAATATATTTTTTAAATGAAATTTATATAATTCTGTTTTTTAAATAAAGGTATCTATATAGCTATTTAAAAACAAATTTACTGCAGTTATTTCAATAGGTATATAGTAAAGACCTGCAAGGGCCGGCTTTAGGAAAAAAGAAAGGGCTTTTTAAAGTCTTAGAATTTTGTTTAGACCGAGCCTGGGCCTTTTGTTTGTACAATTTTTCGGACGGACTTCGAAAAAAAACTTAGAGCCGAACCGGGTTTTTTCTAATTTTTACCATTTTTTCAGGGCCGGACCCGGTTTTTTTCACAACATTTTTCGGGCTGGGCTTAAGAGGAAGCGATCATTTATTAAGGGGTTTTGCATAGGCAATTATTTGAATTATTCACGTTACGCAATGTATTTGTGTGAGTAGTATTTGGTCTTTGGTAGGTATGTTTAAATATGTTGGGCATAATAATATGGTGATATCAAATGTGTTCACTCGCACGCATAGGCACAATATGTCAATAAATACGGCTACCGTATTTGAAAATACACGAAATTCCATTTTCAACTTATCGATTGTCCTAGTGATGCGATAAGGATGTCGTAAAATATACTTTAGAACAACTTAAATATTTTTCTTTAATTTACAAAAAATTTTAAAATGTCCGAATATATTAACTTCATTTTAGGCGTACTTAGGGAGAAAAAATCAAAACTGTGGGAAAGTCTAAAGTAGTAATTTCGACAAATTCCGATAAATTTTTACAATCCTTATAGCATTACTAGATCCATAGGTAGTAAGTACGTTGGAAATAGAAATGGTCTAAAATGTTACGTGTATGATAGAGAGAGACATACAATCGTCGCTTCTAATACAATTAGGAAAAAAATCCTTGGACCGGACTTGTATTGATATAAAAAATAAAATATAATTATAATAATAAGTTCGCAGTTCGACGTTCTTGCAATTAAATCTATTTATATGCCATTATATCAATAATAGTCACAACAATCATTCTATCAGACAATCGCTATCAGCATTCCTTCAATTCAAAATTTTATCTCCGCCACCTCAAGTAAACTTAAAAACAACATTTCATCTTCGCTCATCCCGCACATCTCAGAAATCTCCAAACGAAGTCACCTATCTATCAACGCTATTCGAAACCGTCCAATTAAATTTTAAACCTAAACATTGTCTAAACAAATAACATCAGAACTCCCTCTCAACATCCTACTTTCTGTTATAAGCCCTAAGCTTGAACCAGAGTACTTTCATCAAAGCTAAGCTAGCTATAATAGTCACTACTATAATATTGGATGGATATTGGATAGCATTTTATTATTGGATTTTTCACAGGAAATACTAAAATAAAATAGAAATATTAAATTGGAATATTTATAGAAATATAGTTGGTGACCTCTGTAATAGATCTTTATAATGATGTACTACAGTACTTTTCCACTTCACCGCGTCTTTAATTTGAATGCTTATTACTCGGGTAATATTCGTCGGACTTAAAAAATTATTAAATTTAACATGGAAATTCTCATTAAATATATTATTTAAGAATTTATAATTTAAGTCATAAGTAGATTGCCATTTGAAAATCGAAAGTTGATAGAAGTTGTGAAGTGGTCGAAAGTTTTATTAACTTTTAACAAATAGGAGTAAAAAATTTAGAAATATAAAATGTTATTGAATGGTGTATACAAATAATTTTCTAAAAAATAATTTTGGAGATATAATCTGGCTCATGATAAATAAAATCATCCTGTATACATAATATTTTATCAATCTATATATATATATACAGGGTGAGGGAGTGTACACAATTTGTGTTGGCGTAATACAATAATAATAATAAATTATTTATCTTTTTAATCTTTGTTTTTATCGAAACTTAAATTTGTTGGATTTATTTTTTGAAATTTTTTAACCCTGTTTGAATAAGAGCCTGGATACAATTAGCGCATACTTTTACAATATTTGTAATCTGTATAGCAGCGTCATATTCATAAAATTGATCATTTTTAGTATGGTTAAATTTAATAATAAATGTTTTTAAAAATTGAAACTTAACATTGTTCAAATTAAATTTATTTTAATAATTTGTTATTGAAAGGTCATAAAATATAGTACCAAAAAATGGCTATTTTAAAATGTTAGAAAGTTTTTTTTTTTTTAAAAGTTCGAATATTCATTTTTGAGAAAGTAATGTATATACGACCTCAATCTCAACTGCTACCTCTTCAGGAGACCATATAATACCCTATAGTCAAATTTTGATCTGAATGGTCAAGAAGGGAACGACTTCAATAATAGCCATATTAATCTAAGACTGAGTACATGATTTTTTTGCGTAACATATGAAGTTAAAACTTATAGTACGTTGTATACTCATATTAAAATACGAGTACCTATATCGTTGAAGACAATAAAACAGAAAACACCACTTGTTAATCTATCAAGTGCTATATATTCCAGTTAGATCAATGAAAATGATAATTTAAAACTATTTATTAAGTTAATAGGTACTTTTTTTGTGATACAATTTTCTAATTAACACAAATTAATTTCAAGATGTTTACACATAATTGTTGTGAGTAGTGTTTGGATCATTCGGTTTTATTCTCTGATTTAATAGATAATTAATTAATAAAAATAACTTATAACATAATTTATCTTGAAAAATATCTTAGGTTTAAATAAATAAAGGAAGTTTAAATATATAGGTACCTACAATAACAAAATTTGGACTTCATATTACACATTTTTATTGATTGAAATAAATATATATATTGTGTCTTATGAGATAATTTTAGATACATATAAATATCGTACAGTCCAGCAAAATTAAGTTTTAATGATTATGTTTATATTTTAATTTAAATCCCGCAATATAATTAATTTACTTATTTAAAAATATGTTTTTAAATTAATTTCGTTGCATTAACACTTCGATAATAATTTATAAAAAAATATAAATAACAAAATAAAAATAAAATTAATTATCACATAACAATTAATAGGAATACAAATAAAATTATATATTAAAAGGTATGTATATTTAACAGGCAGGTAGGTACTCTATTCTAAACATTATCTTGTATTAAAATAAAAATTATAATTATTGTTTTTAAAATATTTTATAACTAGGATATTTAAAATCTTAGGGTATATACATCGTATTATGTACTAAATACTAGGTATAGTAATGTAATATAATATGATATATCTTTTATATTATATTATAATGAATTTATGTCGGCTCTCTGTATAGGCAGTTTTACGAACAAATTTAGAATACCATGTACTTGTGTGTATAATATGTGTACCTCGTAGTCTGTACAGTGTACTTATAATAAATTAATATTAGCATAACGTAACTACACTACGCTTGCACGCAACCCGTACAATAATAATATTATAATTTTATAATCATTATTCATTACATACACCAATATCGTACGCGGCGAATGGCAAACTTCTCCAAAAGTAAGTAAACTCCTTTACAAACATAGAGGACGCTACACCCGAATTTGCTTTCTCTGCAGTCTAACTAACGGAAAACATTTAAGTTCGGTATTCTTTTCACAACTTAGTTATTGAAAATAGTAGAGTAAATTTACCCATTACAAAATGTATAGATAAGATCATTGTCTATGCCGTAGCGTAATCTTTTTCTTGAAATTGTTAGATAAATATATCTATTTAAATTGTTGGGATTTAAAAATAGCTATTTCTCTTTACAAAATTAAAATTTTGAAAAAAACCGCCACTATAGGATAATGATCTCGTTTATAAATATTTGGTAATAGCAGGGTTATGTCACTGCCCATGTTTCTGTGTAGGTACGTAAAGTAAATAGGTGACCTTGGATGTTGAAAATAACAGCTATTGACAAATTTTGATAATAGATATTGTTCTGTATCACTATAATCAGTGATTTGAAGATGCTTGCATTAATCCATATGTTCCTTAATTCATCTGTGATGGCATCAGCGGAGATATTAAGGGAACATAGTTTTTTCAGTGTTATTAAATTATGTTATCATGAACATAAATACAGTGGCCGAATTGAAAAAATAGAAGAAAGGGTGCTATCAGGGTTTTAAAAATTAGAAACTGTATAATTTGTATACTGTAAAATAAAATTAGTAAGACAGTTGTGAAAATATTTCAAAATAGAGGAGCTCCGTCCCCCTGCAGCGCACCCCTCAATTCGAGCACTGCATAAATAAATAAATTATACATAAAAACGAAATTTAAATGAAAGATTTTCAGAATAGAATCGGATATGTTTTGTGTTTCGATAGTTAAATTAATTTAATAATTTAA
>JAIPRL010005863.1:0-29980 GCA_025469235.1 Pemphigus obesinymphae | reverse complement strand
TATTATACCAAAATTAGTGTTATGACCTATGAAAACACTTTGTGTGACTCTTTTCGATATAATTATTAAAATAAATATAGTTTTTAATATATAAGATAATGTAGAGAGTATATAGAGAATGTGTAATATTAACACAATTATTTAGGGTTTAATTAAATTAAATTTGAACTCCTTGTATACTAACTAACTACTGCTAAATTTATACAATCAATATACTGAAAGAAACATCGACTAACCATTAAACCATTTGATCACACTATTGATTATTTCCATGGCATGCAGAAAGAAATTGGTGAAGTCGGTAGATACATTTGTCTTCATTACGAATTGTCATTTCCTCCCCATTCGTCAACAACATCATTATTCTTCCATAACCTGATGTACAAAATAAATTTTATTAACACCAATCGGAAATTTTGTAATAAGATATACATAATATAAATTATTATAGTATTATAATTAAATAGAAACAATTTATATACGATTTATAATAAAATACTATTATATCTAAAATACGTTTTATGTTTTTAATTATATTAGTTCTTGGGTTATATTTGATACTATACCTACAAGATTTTTTTGCTTACAAAAATATAGATTGAAATTGGTTTTCCCTAAAAACTTATTTAAGGTATAATTGACTCTACGTTTTTTTTAAACATATAGAAACCATCGCTCTTTTACATGGGAATCCCGTGCCTATGCCCAACCATCAAAATTTAGTAAAAATAAAATCGTATTATATTATTTTATTATAATAGAAATTCATCTTATCATATCGAAAATATTCACATCTTTGTGTTATATTAAAACAGAAAAAAAATTCTGGAGGATTCCACATCAATCATTTTGACTATAGGTAGTAAAAACATTTCTACGAATAACAAACTAAATTACCTCTTAAAAGAACACTATACCATAAATTTTCAAGGGGTTCTATGTAAGCATTTTTTAAGAACTTTTTTGAATACCTAATGAAAATATAACAATTAAAAAATTTTAAAATAAATCAGTGTAAAATTCTCTAAATTTTCTAATATCAATGCCACTTTTATTGTTGTGTAATCACAACATTTGTTAAAAAAACTGCTTGTGGCTTCCTAATCAGAGTTTGATCAAAAATTATCATAAAAGAAAAAAAATTACACTAAATAAAATATGAGAACATAAACTAAGACCCAGTATATAGTATATTAACAAGTATATTTTAATATCTAAAATTGTAATTGATTAAGACCATTGGGGGGGGGGGGGGGTGAAAGAAAGACTAATTTTTTTAAATTTCTAAATATAGTCACACTCTATTCTATGGAGGTGACAGTTACTAGTCACACCGCTCTATGTTCGTCCATAGTTAATATACTCATTTATCTTATTATATTTGAATCTATGATAAGTAGAAGAGAAGTTATATATAGAAAGCGAGAACCTATATTAATATTTTTTAAATTAATCTATAAGAAATTTTTAAAGAGTTTAAATACTTTTATTCAAATTTATAGAAAACCATATTTTAGATATGATATTATAGTGACTTTGTAAAAATATAAATTACCTAACAAAAAAATTACTGCAATTAAAAAATTTAAAAATAAGGATTTTTGAAAATTCTAAATTGTGCTATAGAATATGAGAATGATAAAAAAAACTTATAAGATCAAAAAAATATACAACCAACTATACCACAGATTATTATTTCATTTGCATATATTTATAATCACAAATTTAATATTTTTACACCCACCCAAAGACCAAACCCCAAAATATTTAATTTTACACATTGCATTTACAATTTTTATTTTAAATAAAATTGAAAATAAAATTAAAATATTTAAATCAAGAAGTAATACCTAACTGATATCTATAATGTTTATGTCTATGCTACAATATAATTTGATTATTTATAATAAAAATGATAATATTTAAAAATCAACACCTACATCTGAATTTTAAAAGATTTTTAAGAACATATTTTTAACAACTAATATTCTATACACAAAATTTGAGTGCTATTGAGAATTAATATTATTAATTATTATTAAGCATTTTTCTTTTTTTGTTCGTTTCGATTTCGTTTTTCTATTTTTTCCGTTATTGTTTTCGATTTTCAATATTTTCGTAGTTGATTTTTTCTATTTTAAATTATTTTTGAAATTATTTTCGTTTAAAAATGTTGTTTTAAAAACGTTTTCTATCCCTGATTTTTTGTATAATATATAAGGATATGACGATATTTTTATATTGCATATCTGTATCTATAAACACACATTGTCAAGAACGAAGTCCTTTCTTGACCTAATTTAGGGATGAAGAAAGAGTACTCGTAACCAAGACTTCTTGGTCTGAATAGTGGACTGAACTTCACATAATCGATAGTAAACATAGCTATTAAGAATGTAAAAAGAATCTTTGTACTTTGAGTCTAGTGAGATGGAACGCGAAAACTTATTCCGATCAGCTTTTTTAAGCTATTATTTAATTTTATTATAATATTAATTTAATTTAATTTATTTAAGCGAATTAACTATTAACGTTCGATTTTTAAATGGCAATTCTCATTAGTTTTATTTTAAAAATATATTAAATTGTTTTTAAAATTAATTTTATAGTGTTTATAATATTTATTTAGGGAAATAAATATATATAAGGACTTTAAGTTAGCTGTTTATAAGAGAAAATTCATTATTTAACATTAAGTAGTTACTTACATATTTTTCTATTCAAAAATTTTTTTTCTAATTTTTTAACAGTAATATAAACAAACAAACTGTACAGTAAATCATGGTTTATATTATTAGATTATTTTAAGATATTTATTTAAAAATTAAGAATATTTTTTTTTTTTAATATTTAGATATAAATTAACCTGACGAAATGGTTAACAGTCTTTGACAGATATACTACATAAAAGCTGCAGACTACAGGATAGATCATGAGAGTTATAGAATATATAATATAAAAACATTATTTAACAAACATTAATAAACACAGCCTACTCCTAGTGTTTATACTAACTAACTACAACAATATACTAAAAGAAGAATATAGTACCACTAACCATTTGATGACACTATTGAGTATTTTCATGATGCGTTAGAATCAAATCCATGAATTTGGGCAAAATTTTCTCCACATCCTTGATATTTTCTTGGACGATTGAACGTAACGCCATCAATCTTCCAAATCACTATGAATAAATATACCATAAATCAAAGTATAATATAAATATTATAATAATAATTAACACGAAAAACAAAAAGGGGTACACGCGATCGAATACACAATATTATATGTACAGTGTCCGGGTAAAATGGAATAATTTAATAAAAAAAAAAAATGTTATTGCAAATTATTGTAGAATTTCATAATCCACATCGAATGGTATGAAAAAATAACAGAAATTGTAGGTTTATTAGCAACAATTAAACAATTTTAACTTTTAGATATTTTTGACAGTGTTTTTAGTTTTCCGAAAGTATAGTTTTGTACTTATTCCTTTTTACACAGACACTGTTCATATATTTTCGTGTTCAGTTAAAAGTTATAAAAACGTGTTTAGATTTTTTTAACGTGAATATTTTTATATAATATAATTTAAAAATTATGTTACATATTGTTTAGTTTTTAATTTTTCAATTTTTTTCAATTATTGGTAGGTACTTATAATAGGTATAATTAAAGTTTTTTTAAATTTATATTGTATAATAGATGTTTTAACTCTAAATATAACTAAAGTTCAATAGAAAAAGTTCTATATTTATATTGATGGATGTTTGGTGGGATTCTCATAGAGATGATAACATTTTATAATAATGATTATTTATAATACATATTACATAAGTAACTGAAAAACGGTTAAAAAAAATGACTTACAATTTACGAACATTGTTTTACTAGTAAAATTCATATCACACAATATGAAAAAATATCTATTGTTAATAACAGTTTGTTAAATACCTATTATACCACTCATATTATGATCATATTAATATATTTTGTATATTGTATCAAGTATGATATGATTTCGATAAAAAAATCATTGGTAAAGTTTAAAACGAAAATTATATGTACCTACATATTAGCAAGGTTGGGCAAGTTAACGAATATTTTTAACTCAATAAGTTAAGTTAGTTTAAAAATATGTTAATTTAAGATCAAATAATCTTATATATTTTTTTAACTTTTTAAATTAAAATTTGTAATTAACAATGAAAAAATTATAAAATACCTCTCATCTGCTAGTTGCTACAATACTTATATTTTTATTTTCACCACTAATATTATTATTAAACAGACAGTATTATATAATTATATAATTAAATATATTTAAAATGTTGAATAAACACAATTAACTAAAAATATAACTCAACACGAAAATATCGACAGTTTCGACACAAAAACTAAACTGACCTCAGCCAATAAAACGATAACTTACTAAAATTTACCTCATATCTTCATGTACCCATTTTAATTTTGGATTATCTTGATTGGAAATTTCCAAAAATAACAAAATGATGACATCTAAATATTACAATAATAATGCGAAGATAATGAGATCCACGTACTACAGTAATACTCTAGTTTTCATAATATATCCTATTTATATATAAAGTATAAAGAGTAATATAATAATATATACTTATCTAAATAGTAGAATTAGTAAAATGTCTTATGCTTAAAAATAAAAATCTCATACAGATAATTTGAATTGTTCTTTGGACAAAATTTAACAAAATTTGAATAGTTTTGTATAAAGTTAAAATTTTAAGTTTTCCAAAAAGTGACTTATTATGTTAAAAGTTAATTTTTAAAAAAATACATGTTAAGTAACTTTATTGAAATTAACTTAATTTTAATTTTTAACTTGTTTATACCCAACCTTGCATATTCGTATATGTGTAGTTTTACCGATAAATTATACACAAACAGATACAATTTCATGAAAATCATAAAAAGTAATAAGAATTAGAAATTTTTCTTAGGTGTACATTTTGAAACTAAAACAAGTATAATATTATTTGTATTTATACGCAGGTACTTACATAGTACATATCCCATATTATGATAAACGGACCGACATTCCATCATCTTGTCAATTGTTATTACGATGCATCCAGACCAATCATATTTTCCTCGTTTCCATATTTCCGATGCATTTTATATAATTAAAAAGACATTTATGCATAAATTATTCTCATACAATTATTTAAAATTTTTACGTACTTTGTTTGTACACGTAGAATAAAATGTATGGTAACCATATTTCTATAAGTGGTAAAATCGTCTGTCTTGTTTTTACTTTGTTTCTATGTAGATACCTATAATTCCATTAAACAAATTTAAAAAAAAATGTATTTATTAAAGTAATTTTTAGGTGGTTATAACTAACATTAGATATATCAATCATTGAGTTCAAGACTGCATCAAAAAAAAAAAAAAAAAAAAATTTCAGTATAACAAACATAAGACATAAATATTCGTATATTCGTCATTCAATGTTAAACAAGTATACCTTTATATCCATCGATCAATAATTTAACTAATAATCTTTATTTGACTGCAATTATATAATGAATGATGTAGAATGATTTTAATAAAATTTATTACAAGTTTTTGCAGTCTTGATCAGTTTATATTTATTTTTCATAAACATATTTAAAGTATAATAACAAATACTTACTCATACATATTAATAAAGAACAGTAAAATAATAAAATAAGTATATTTACATAGAACCAAATTAAGCGTTTGCCATAAAAAGAACATCGATGAATACATAGATGAGTGCAGCGAAGAAAAACAACAATGCCAGTGTCCACGGATGTCGTTTATAATCCTATTTTAATAATTATAATATTCATTATTAATGTATAAACATTTTATATAAAATGATTCATAGAGATATTATAATTTTTCATAGGGTTGAAAGCCATCTATTATTCTAAGGAGTTTAGTATTTATTAAATTATTATGATATATTCTTATGTGCAAATACACAAGTCATCGACAGTCTGCTCAAAAACATTTTTGGCTATGTAAAGTGAAAAATCATGGTAAATAAGCATACTTTAAATAGTTTAACTGTATTTGAAAACAAATTTAAACTCATTAATGTTTATTTATGGTTTTACGTGAAAAATAGTTCTAGTTAATTTATCATATTGTAATTTGTTGATTCGTAAGATGATTTTATTTTTTTCAAACTAATCATTTAATTAAAACTGTTATTCCTACATAACATAGAATAAGAATAAATTAAGTCAAATTAATTTTCAAAATTTAATTTGGACTAACTACTAGAAATATGCTTATCCTTATTGGTCGAAATACACGTACGATATATTCACTTTCAACCATCAAAACAGTTTTGTATACTAATGTTAAACTCCAAGATAGCAACTAAAACGTAAAGTGTATAAATGTATAATATACCAACGTCCAACATCCAGTAGATAGCCAAGTTAACGCGGCAAGTAAAAAACAATAGACACACGAAACAGCATACATTTATTGTAATCTACAGATGTTTTAATTATACGATTATGTTTATTTTATTTTTCTGTGAAATTTCGACTAGAAATCTTATAGAATTTAATCCATTTTTCGGTATGTACAGTAGGTACCTAAATTTAGTCAAGATGATAAATTTAAACTGGTCATTTTTCGACTTTTTATAATTTATAAGGAATAACTAAACCGTGAAGCCAAAAAAACTGGTTATTACTTATTTCCTTATAGTTAAGAAAATTATTGTTTAAAAAAATTGTGTATATTTAGTAAAAGGTTCAAGCAATACGTCTAAAAAGGTTCAAATCTAACGTGTGTTATGGCCGTTATTATAATGTTCTGCTAAACATTCCGCTAACGTAGCAGACACATTTATCGGCTACTTTTTAATATTCCATTATTACAATGTTCCGTTAAGTGAAATGTCACCGCTAAATATGAGTTAGCGGGCACTTAATTTAGCGGCAAATTTTGTGCCTATTAAAGTAATTAACGGGAATAATCCATAGATTAGATACCAAAAATATAATATTATTAGGTATATAATATTGTAATAAAAGCCGTTTGTTTTATCAGTTGGAGTTATTCAGCATTTTCGCTTACGAATAATACTGTCAACTGTGTAGGTAGTACCCTCTGTGCATTTATAGCATTTTTCATTGTGCATATTTTGTTTTATTTGAAATTACTCGTATAATATACTAATTTAAAATTAATAATATTAATAATTTGATGGAGTTCATTGATGAGGTAAGTGATATTGGTCTTAGAAGCTCACAAGTTTACAAAGATAGGCCAAATTATTGCGAAATTGTCAACTTCTTATGCTTGTGTGAGTCGTAAATGATTATTAGTGTCAGAAATCTGTATCAAAACATTTCCACTCACCCTCGTGTAAAAGTGCTCAATAATATAATGCCACCTCGAAGTATAAATACGATAACAAAACCCGTTTATTTTGGTGTTCGTCTTATTATGAATATTGCATTATTATCATGTAGATACGATTATTATTGTCAATATAATGTAGGTAGGAAGTAAAATAATGAGGTATAAATATGAAAATGAAAAGTGTGATTCGATCGTTCTCTCGAGTAAGTACCTACCTAAGTATCAATGAAGAATACCATTGGTTATATATATATATTATGCATTAACATTTAAATACAAATTAAAATGTACATTGGAGAGCAGCGAGCGCTGAGCTGCGCGCCGGAAAAAAATGTAAGCCCATATAATTTAAATGAATGTGTACATACTAGGTAGGTACTATCAATACAATTATCCACTAGTAATTTTTTTTCTAATGGCGAAAAATTGGTCTGCCCATCTCGCTTTAATTTATTCATATTCAATTTCAAATATAATATAATAATTTTAAAATGTAAATTGAAAAGGAATATCAATTTTAAAAAAACCAACAACATTTATGTTTATCATTAAAAAAAAATAATAATAGTGTTCTATTATCACAGAACAGTATAACGGTAGTAACATATATTAAAATTATCCAACTGATAGTTAGTGCTAGCGGTAGTAACATCGTAATAATGGTCTGTATTAAACTGGCCGCTAAAGTACACTATAAACTACTCGCTATAGCTTAATTGGCAGATAGATAAGATTTAGCGGGACATTGTAATAACGGCCCTCAATATATTTAACATTAGTATAATGTTCGGTTAAATTAATCAAAACATATAGTTTAAATATTTTATTCAATCGATAGAAATAATTGCAAACAGTCATAAGTTGAAAAATAGTCGTACATCCGCTTTTTCGTTGGAAATTTGAACGCCTGCGCAAAGCCCGCAATACAATATAATGATCGTGTGCTAAGGCATATGGTATACCTATACGTATGGTGACCAGACGTACTTATTTTCGTAGGACAGTACTCTTTTTTATTGTATTGTCCTAGTGTTCTGAAGAATATTGTTAAATACATGAAATTGTATTCCTTTTTCAAAATTATCACCGGTTAATACATATATTTTATTATTTAGCATGATTTAATTATTTATATTTTATGGTTCGACCGTGTTTCATCATAAAGACACCAATAGTGTATTCAACCTGTATCTATAGGAGGCAGGGTGCGAAACAGATGTTTTTATATGTACCTATATAATACACATTATATTATCTTTTTAATGCAGAATCCAAAATTTTTTTACAGTTATAATTGCCTATTTTACGAGTGATGGGTGAGAGGGCCCATCTCCAATCGACAACCTTAAATACGCACTTGAAAGATACACCCCTAATAAGTTGACCTTGTAATGAAATTATTTCAAATATTCAGTTTTTTCTAGGGAAAATAAATATAAACAATAGAGTAATTAGGTCAAAAAAAAAAAAATTGCGTTGATGGAAATGGCCTATGAGCTATGAGAAATCTTGTAAAATAATTTACACATTGACCAATCCACTCAAGGGGGACGAGTTTTTTTTTTTTGTAATAAAAGAGGATACATTTTAAAACGGACCTACTTTTTTTTGGATTATTATATCTGGTCACCGTACCTATACGTCATATCCATACGACTATCTTCACCCGTCTAGTTACTGCCCGTTTGTATAATATTATTAAATATGAATTATGGTTAAAGTGTTAAAGTGGTTAATTGTACAAAATTAAAATTAAGACCGATTTATTTGTTTTATTACTATAATATATTTATATATTGAACCATCTTCAAATATCGGACAACATTAGGTAGGTACCTATACAAAAATTCAAATGTTCATCATTTTTTAATTATTATATTATTAAACAGGTAGGTATGTATGATATATGTTGCTTTCATACAATATCCAATGGATTTCATACTATTATCTTTACCTTCATCTTCTATGTTTTAAAATTATATATTTGTGTTTTTGTTAGATTATACATTTATGACTTGTACAATAAATACAATTGGATAATATATAGGTACCTAACTATGTGTAAATTTTATTGTTTTTCGTATAATTTCATTAATTAATACCTATATTTTTAGTTAGTAATACCATATAATTATAGTATATTATACATCACTATAGGTACCTGTTTAATAATTAAAAAATGATGAACATTCGTATTTTTGTATAATATCAGATATTTGAAAATCGTTCAATATATATATCAAACACAAATAAATCAACCATAATTCATTTTGTATACGATAAAATATTTACTTGCACGTAAAAACTAGCTAACTATCACTATAACCTATAGGTACCTATTATACGAGAAGTACATATAAATTAATACATTCAATCTAATAATTAGGTTGATACAACTATACCTATACCTATTTTTCTGGGACAATTTACGGATAAAAATGTTTATTAGTATTATATACTATATTATATAGTTGAAATAAACACAACTACATCAACTATGCATACATTTAGTACGTCTAACCATGTTATAAGATAACAATATAAGTCTGTAGAGCTACCATGATTTACGGTTGAATTAACTATTTAAATGTTTATTGCAATTATTTTTTTCCCCTGATATTATATGTATATAAATACAATTTAGAGTTAATTGATTGAAAATTGGAAGTATTAGCTGGTTAAGTATTGATAAATAAAAATGAAATTTTAAAACAATTTGAATAGGTATACTTTTATACTTCAATACACTTAAGTGGTTCGGAGCGTTAAATATTTTATAGCTGCCTATATTAATATTATTCTACCGTATTATCTCACATTTACTTATAAATAATAATAAAAATACGCCACTAGTTACAACTCATTTCAATATAGGTAGGTACCTATATTGAAATGTAAAAAATAGTATAGACATGATTTTTTTGTACATATAAATACTTACTTTGGTTTTCCACATCGCATCGAAACAGGATAAGTCATATTTCGCTCAGATATTCAATAGTTTCCATTATATCCGAAAAACTGAATTAAATCTTGAAGTTTTTGGTTGGTACTGAAAATAACAAAATGGTTGTTGAAGTATATGTGTACGTAGTTAAAAGTTCATTATTTTATGTTAACACTAGATACTCACAATTTTTAACCAAAAGTAATGATCGGATAATTCATAAATGATTAAAAAATTGTAATTATTATTAAATAAGTTATATTAATGAACAAATAGTACATATTTATGAAAACCATAGAATTTCTGAAATATATTCAACGTTTTGATTGTCAACGATTGTTTATGATATCCAAAGATATATAATATTATGTTTTATGCCATAGAGTAACTGCAGCATAGACATTGTAATTTTATATTTTATTAGGTAGGTACACAAACATATAATAGATATCTACATTTTATATCATACGTATAGGTATTACCACAAATAAAGGACCCCCTCCGAAATTTGTTCAACATTTGATAGGTACATTTTTTTATGTAAACTAGTTCTTACGAAAACACTTTTAATGACATAATTATTAAAGTAAATATAGTTTTGAATACATAAGACATTATATCACAAATAATTTAAATGGAAACATTGAATTTGATCTGTAATTCTTCATTAGATAGAGGATAATATGCGTAGTAAAACAAAACTTTTCTAAAGTATGAATCCCTAATATTTTGATACAATGTTATTACATTTTTATGTATAAGCCATGTTCAGTTTAAACCTAAAATTGACGAGTCACAGCTATTTCTTCTTCTCCTTCGCCCTCTCTCCCAACTATATGTGTACCTGAAGAAAAACAGATGTCGCATAGGTTTAAACGCAAGAATTTCAATCACCAATAAAAAAATTGATTTCTTACGATATTTATTAAGAAATATAAAAAAATAAATATAGGAAACGTAAAAATACAATTTTAACATATAAGAAAAAAATGTGTGAACGCGACGAGAAAAAGACAACGATTGGTAAACGAGGGAATATATAATATGTTTTACAAAGTGATTACGTAAGAAATGGGTACGTGTAGATCGCCACAATAATATAGACAAATAGTAGCGATAAGTCAGTTTAAATCGATAAAACTCTATTGGAAGCAAATATCATATTTATTACTTCACAAAACACCCTAGTATCAGTCGGTCTCGCTTGCTCTATCTTTCATTCAAAAGAAATCCATAGTGTATTACCTATTAGGTATTTATTAGGTATATATACATATAATTCATGCATGAAAGATAGTAATATTGACCACTGAAGTTTTCCATGACATTTTACCTAGTCATCGGTTTAGTGATTGCATACCTACTGTTATAAATAACGATCAAAACGCAGACCTTATGTCCACACTAGAGCTACGCGATTATTTCGATTAATCGATTAATCGATTAATTGATTAATTTTTAACGTTTAAAAAATAATCGATTAATCGATTATTATTCGATTATTAATCGATTATTATTCGATTACTCATTAGTCATGAATACTCATTAATTTGAACACTATTTAAACATTTGTTTATTCTTTTATAAGGTACAATAATTATACAATAATTATTGAATCAATTGGTTATTCATTAATTCGATAACTCAATAATCAAAGGTAGGCAAGTTAATGGAAAAAATTAATTTAGTAAGTTAGCCTAAATGTGTTCAGTTGAAAGTTAAGAGTTAACCAAAAATAAATTGAATTGATTAAGTTAAAAGTCAACATTGAAAAAAATACTAACTTAACTCAGTTAAAAATAAGTTAATTTTTTTTTCATTTTACATTTAAAACTAAATTTTCAAGACTTTTTTTAAAATCATTCAAATTTTTAAGAATAAACTTTTCCACTACCTATTTACTTTTTTAATATTAGTTATATACATAGTATAGTTACCTAAATTGTATTAATAGTTATTATTAAATATACAAATTATACATATACTTTAATAATAATTATTATTTGACTTGGGTTTTTAGCTGTAAGTATTAGTTAATATATAGGATTTTTTTTTATACCTACTTAGTAAATAGCTTACTAAATTATAAATTATATATAAAAATTACATTTAAAAACTATTTTAATTTATTAACTTAACTGAATGATTATAAAAATTAAAGATTAAAAGTTAAGTTAAGCCAATGATAATTTAAACTACCAAGTTAATTAGTAAATAAACAAATTAATTAAGTAGTTGAGTTAAAAGTTAAACAAAAATTTACTTTTTAATTAAACTTTAACATTTTAACTAGTTATACTTAAGCCCACCTTTGTCAATAATATGATTATTCGGTTATAACTTATATAGGTACGATTATTAAAATAATTGGTTAAATTATTAAAATAATCGGTAATTATTCGATTAAAAAATAATCGATTATTTTTCGATTATTAATCGATTAAAAAAATAATCGGTTATTAATCGATTATAAAAATAATCGATTAATAATCGTCCACTTACTCAAAATTATCGATTAATCGATTAAAATCGAAATTATTAATTATATATAAATTATAATAAAAATAAATAAAAAAATTATTGGGAAAAATAATAATCGCGCAGCTCTAGTCCATACTTATCTTATGCCCATACTTTAGCTCATTTTTATCATAATAGATGTCTCTTTTACATATACTTCCATACGTATAATGACAACTAGACCAAAAGTTTTGGACAATGTAATTTGTCAGTGTATGTGTAGATATATCATAGTATATTATAATATCGTACATTCGTACGTGTCCTAGTTATTGTTTGTTTTTCGAGTCGAATGTCAAGGAAAGTGGGTTAGAACTACTGCAAAATCGTATTGTTTAACAAACTTTTGTTACGTGGTGTCACGGGCATTTCCATCTGCGTATACGCGTTTTACAATGCGTATTAACAACATCCAACAACTATAGCTATGACTATGATAATACTGGTGTGTAGTAGACGTCGAGAGATTCTAATGGAAGGGTTGGTCACATTTTCGGGATGAAAAAAAAATATATATTTTAATGTACCTATAAAGTCTATACACAGTTTGTCGGACAAAATGTCATTGTCATGAAGGAAACATCGAAAAAAGCGACTCATGTGGATGCAATGGTCATTTCCAGATTATAAGATTATAAGGAAACCTCACTAAATATAGACATTAGGAGGCCATTCCTTCAATTGAGATTTTGAATCAACATTTTTTTTTCCTAATAAATGGAATCAAATAAAGATTCGTATAAGATCCTTTGTAGTGTAATTTCATAAATTTTCAAGATAAAATAAAAGAAAAAACAGTTCGAATAAAAAATTAAACAGCACTATACATATATATACATATTTTAAATAAACCCCAAACCTTTTAAATTTCCGTTTTTTTTTTTTTAATGCGCCTATATTATATAAAACACTATATAATCAACACTAACATTGGGTCGAAAAAACGTCTTTAAAATACCTTTTTTTTACACAAAAATTAACGTTATCTTTTTCGTAAATAGTCTTCATTAGAATTTATATATTTCAATATATTAACTAATAGGAAATAGTTACATATATTTCTCTACAGTCTGTAGCCTTAAAGATTTTAATAAAGTACAGTGGGAAAAAAACACATTTTATAAATATTTAACCAACAACTGCAGCACTTTCCGACCTCACAGGAAAATATAATGTTATCTTATTTATTATGCAAGCATTTATTAAATTAAAAAAGATACGAAAATAAACGACTTTTTACTAAAAATATAAGATTAAACAAATGGTTCAAAATAAATACAGAATTTTCGCTCGTGAAAATATAGACTTTGACGAACACAATTATTACTTCAGATTTTTCTATTCTATTTCTGTTTAAGACATTGTAAAGAAACTTCAGAAAAATAAAAAGGAAACTGTATATGGTATTTATTAATCTAGAGAAGGCTTATGATAGGGTTCCCAAGGAAATCTTAATGTGGGCATTAATGAAGAAAGCATTACCAATGGTGTATAACGTAGGTAATTTAAAAAATGTATAGTATATATATATAGGATAGTATAGGCTAATAGGAAAGTGTCCTAAAGGAAGTAAATGGTAGACTTGTGGAGTGGGGGGAAGCTCTTTAAAGTAAAGGACTAAGGATTAGTAAGGGTAAAACAGCTAATATATAGAGTATGACTTTGGTGAAAACACAGAAGGAATAGGGAAAGGCAAGAAATAGAGTTGAGTGGGGATCTAGTAGAAGAGGTGGAGAGGTATAAGTATTTATGGTCAATTATATAGAAATATGGGGGTTTCTAAGATAATATAAAACACGGGATTAAGTTTGAATGGACAAAGTGGAGTCAGTGGAGAGAAGCGTCAGGTGTTTTGTGTGAAAAGAGAATCCCCAGGTATTAGGTAATGATGTATGGAACAGAATGTTGGACAGTAGATAGGAATATAGAATAAAGAATGAGTGTAGCAAAGAATAGAATGTTAAGGTGGACGAGTGGACTATGACTAATGGGTACAAAATAAGGAATGAGTATATAAGAGATAGTACAGAAATAGCTTCGATAGTTGACAAAATGAGAAAGAATAGATATTGAGATGGATCGGGCATGTGTTAAGGAAGGAAGCGGTAGAGGCTGTTATATAATTAGTTATCTCACAAGCTCTATATGATAACATAAATTATGTTACATAATATAATAACGTATTAAATTAGCCTCATTTAAATGGTGGCCGATTGCTTCAACTAAATATAGGTACAAGTACCTACCGTATTACAATACACCTATTAATTAAAGCAATTGGCTATTACATATTTATACTTATCAGTTAGTAACACAAGTTGGGCAGGATAATTTGTGTAATAAAATGAACTGATATGTTATCGAGTTGTTTACAATCATCATCAGTGGTTGAATTGGAAAAAAAAAAGGACGGACTCTGAGCTTAGTTAAAAAATCAGCGTTCCGGGATAAATCAGAGAAAAAGTAAGCCGTGGAGAACTTCGTTCCCACACCCCCTATCCAAATTTTCTTAACCTGGGGACATTTTTAAAAACATTTTAGATTATTATATAACATGAATAGAATAGAAAAATCCAAAACTTTTTTTACATCATTGTTGGGTTACCATTTTTAAGATAGCATAGTTTAAGCATTTCTCTTTCAAAATAATTTAACACTTTTTCTTTTAAATTAATAATTGAGGAAGTTGTAGATGTAGACCGAAATTAAGTTCATCGGTGTCACATCGATTTCACCATCCTTTTAGACTTTAGTCATTCACGGATAATGAAGTTTTATTACCTACCTATATGATACCAATATGATTTAATAAGATCAAATATTCAACATTTTATATCACGTTTTTTATCTAAAACTTATTATACGACAAGGACAAAAAACATTCATTTTTGTAATTTCACGATTTAAATTTTTTAAAATGTTAAATAAAAATTAAAACAAACACTGCGTTCTTTGCGTTCCTTGATAAATAAATTAAGGGGTACGCTGTTAGTTGTTACACATGAAAAAAATGAAGAGTAGCTCCTGCGTCCCTCCTCAAATCCACCATTGATCATCATTTCATAAATAATAAAGACGTTATTTACATTTTGTTCACGTGCAATATAAAAATTAAAAGTTAGATTGCCTAATATGTACTCGTACATAATATAATATACAATTAAAAAATGGGAATTGTAACAGAATAGGAAATGGTTCTTCGATCAGTTCAAACCAATATTGGAGTATAGTACGAATTTGGTGTTATATTTTTTTTCCTGAACGAACGACAAGACACAATGCGAAATACACGTAGGTACATAACGAGTAGGTAGTAACAGTTATATATTGTTTATATAATATACCTTTTTAGTACATTATGTTTGTATTTTTTTAATAAAAAATAACAGAAATTCGCGAAATCCAGGACAAAATTATAACGTAAGCATAATGAAATACGGGTAGATATAATAATATAATATATGAAACGTCGGAGTTCAGTATACAAGAAAGTTTTTATGGATTATACGTACGTATATACGAATAAAAAATAATATCATATTATTAATACCTACCTATGTTTTCGTTACGAAAACTTGTAGGAATCCGTCAAATATTATGACGCTTCGTTATGTTATTATAACTGTGAAACGAACATTATAGGTACATTGTACAACACCTATTACACCATTACATAAAATAATTGGATGAAAAAAAAATATTATTATCCCGTAACAAAGGTACAATTCAAATTAAATATTTACCGAAATTAAAAATAGAATAACCTTCGATTTGCTAAATACGCCACGCCATTCAATCATGTATCTACGCGCGCATTCAGAGTTGTGCAATATCGCAGAATACATTTATCGAATATAAAACTGTAACTTGTGTATATCTAGACACATTTCACTCCAGTATCATGTAACGTTGTATACGAAATACATCCAAAGACATAATATAATATATGTACAGTAAGCAATTATTACCTATAATTTTTTAATTTTTCTTCTCATCTCATATTATAAAAATAAAAACGAATTTTATGTATGAAAAAAAAATATATACCTACTCTGTAGTTATAATATTTTCACAATATTATGCCTAATCAAAAATATTTTACAAATATTATTTAAGTAAAATTTAGACTGGAAAACAAAATATTATTATTATACATTATACCTATACATTATTATATTTTATATTGTAATAAAGTGTTGAATTTAAAATTGTAACCTTATATATAGGTAACTCTGGTACTTTGCGTAATATTTATTCAACTTTTCCGCTCTCCTATTAAATATTTGAACACTTGAATTTCTATACAGTTCATATAGTTGTAGTCGTTTAGAGTATTAGAGCGTTACAATAAGACCATTTGCAAAATAGATTAACTTTTGTGCTATTCAACATTTTAAAGTTTTTAGGAACTTTAAAATGAAACTATTTTTTTTTTTTTTTATTAAAATTTTTTTTTTTTATACAATAAGTGGTAGATGTGTTAAATTTGAAAACAATGATAAATCATTTTTTTTTTTATAAAACTATTTAGCTGAGCGAAGTTTCGGTGTATAAAACATGTGTAATACTATCAGTAAAAACTAAAGTTAACTCCTTTATGATAAAAAACTTGCAAATGTAAAATCTGTAAAAATCCCAAAATCGGTAAAAATGTTTTAAAATGTATTTACGTTGATTTTGTACCTATATTATACGATAGACCCATTTTTTTCTGATATATGGACACATTTCATACCAAAATAATACATGTTTTTGAAAAATTTAAATGGCTATTAAAAAAATGTACGTTAATTTATGATTTTTGAGATTTTTTGAATATAGCTAGAATGGCGTACTTTTAACAATGCATAAAAACCAACTCTTTTATAACAAAAGAACATAAATATTTAAGATTGATATAAATAACCCTATAGTTTAAAAAAAGAATATTGAAAAGATGTTTACGTTAATTTGGTACTTATACATACGTTTTTGATAATTGATATTTTTTCTTTTGACACGTTTATCGAAAAAATTTAATAATTTAAATATGATTTGCTACCAGAAATGGTGCTAAAATACAATGGTGATTGGATCACTCCTTCTCATTGAATTTTTGAGTACAGACATAAAAATAACTACTTAAATTTAATTTTTTAAAACGAATTTCAATTAGAGTAAAAGTATAAGAAATAATAAGTAATTCTTTAAAAAACAAAAAAATTAAAATAATGAATGAATAAATGATTCCATATTTTGTCAAATTAGTTCTGTAATACACCCTAAATTATGTAATTAATTTTATTTATAATATATTTCTATTAATTATATAATAGAGAGTATCTTGTATCTTTTCTATCAATGAAATTTATCATGTATCAATCGTACCTATTATTTACCTGGGTAGTATCAAGATGCTTTTTTTAGTATCTTGCGACTTGCCCAACCCTTCACGCAGTATCATACAAATATTCAGAAAAACTGATTTAGTTAACAAACAAATAAAATACTAAGCAAACTATATACTTAATTGATTGATTAGTAATATATTCTAGTGATAATAATATAGTATGGGACCAATTTTGTTATCAATGTTTCCAGTGTTCGGGAAGAACATCGTTCATAAACGTACACTCATTTCTTTCACACTTCACGCCGTTGTAAACGACATACGAACGCCATTTATTTCTTTTAAGTAGAACGTGAACATAGATAACATTAATATTTTAAAAGAATTAAAAGTTTTCCAAATTCAATTAAAATAATTAATTAATATTTTGCGATGAAACCTATTAGGTTTTTATATAACTATAAAAAATATAGTAATCAAATATCCGATTCCGAGGGTCCACCTCTATATAATAATGACAGTATTTATGAAACGATATAATGTTTATATATAAAAAAAAATTATATTTCATTAGTAATTATTTATTTAAAAAGAACGACTAGATGAATACATTCATGAAATGAACCTAAGCGAATTAAATTTCCCACACTGAAAAAAAAACATTAATAATATAGATAAAAATAACAACTCAACAAAATCACCGTCACTATACAACCGATAAATATTTTGTTCGTTAACAATTGTATATTGATCTTTTTTTTTAAATATCTATTGACATACAAAGTAAAGAGTTTAACAAAACAACTTTGTCATTTATGTAAAATTGATTTTTATGGGAATAGAATAATTATTGTTAATACAAAATAATCAATCAATCATTATCAATATCAGAGTGATCTACTTTTTTATTTTGTGTGGATATAATAGTTATTATCAATTAAACGATTTACTATAAAATACTAAAATAGACAAAATTATGTTTATCAATCTAATAATATTTATATCATTGTGATGAAAACATTATCACTATTATAAAATATTGGCAATATAACAATTAATAATAGATTTGTTAACTGGTAATAAATGCAATTTGACATTATCAACTGCATATTTTTAGTTAATATTCCTAACATTAAATATTTGATTATATTTATTGACATAATTATTACAATTCACATAAAATTATAATGTGGATTATACCAAATTTCAACAGGATAATTTTTTTTCATTTTTAAGTTAAAAACAAAAAAATATTGTTTAATCTATTCTATACGTTTATATTCAGTCTTTGGACACGTGACACATAATTTTATATTTATGTTAATATTTGTTTGTTATACCTACTCAAAAGTTTACTCTGTTATTTATTGTTCATTATAATTACAAATACCTTGAATTTATAATATCTATATGTATATTTATATTTATATTTTTACAAACTTATAATAATAACAATATTTTTACTTATATATTGGGTGTACTGAACCCTGTACCCAAAAGAAAAAAAAAGGTTTATAATACATCAATTATATATATATACTGCACTTATTGTCAAATAAGCAGGTTAGTAGTACCTAACTAAGTGAGTACCTAACTTTTAACTAAATAACGAGTTTATTTTTACAACATTGTAATGACAACTTGACGGGTTATTTTATTATAAAATTAAGTTACTCAATTAAGTTATTATAACTGATATTTTCGTATAATCGTTTAACTTTGATAATAATTTTTTACTCCGTGGCCGGACAAATTGATCTTCTAATCACTCAGTAGCAGTTCTTGATAATCGCTGAGAGAGGGGGGGGGCAAAAAAGGTTTTTTTCATTTATGTTTCATACATTTCATACATTTTACTTTTAGGTTTCCAATTAATATAAGTTTAGACATCTTATATCCACATTATTTTTTGGCCATCATTTTAAATTCTGAGCATAGCGAGGGAACTAGCAATTTTACAATGATGTTTATTTCTTTTTTTCTTTTCCTCTGTTAACAAATTTTCTATCAGATGAGTGCTACAATCTTTACTAGCTGAACCTGTTTCCGGTAGCAATTGCATCTAGTTGGTACTTCAAAGATGTCATTGTTCGATTTTCTCAATAGTTTTTTAATGCATAAGAAAAAACTAACAAAAAATTATGAAAAAACGGCAAAAATAAGATTTTGTCAAATCGATAATTTTATTATTATTCAATTAAATGACTTTAAAATATGAAATTTACATCGAATATAATATAGAAATATATTCCAGTTGATTAAATTGTTTTAAATTTTTTCCCAATTTTCGGCTAATTTATAGACATCTTAGATTTTGGGGTTTCTAAGTCCTAAAAGGGGTAATTTTAAGTTTTAAATCCTCAAAATTTTATTGAACGTTAAATATACATTACTCTAATTACTAATTACATAACTCTAATGGATTTCAAAAAATCTCGGATCGTAGTCATGATTTTGTTTATAGTAATTTAAATTTTTTCAACAAAATTATCAATTTTGAAGTATTTGAGTCCAAATAGTTGGTGAAATGAGATTTTAAGACCGGAAAAAATGTAATATAATGTTAGTCGTGCATTCATTTAATTAAATTTTAAAAAAATCGACTGGAAAAAGTATTTTAGATTCCTGAACGTAGTGGTTTTACAATGATGTTAATTTTTTTTTCTTCTTTTTATCTGTTAACAAATGTTCTACCAGAAGAAGTGCTCCGATCTATACAAGCTTACCCTATTTCCGGTATCAAATTGGTTCAAGTTGGTACTTCAAAGATGTGATTTTTCAATTTTCTCAATAGTTTTTTAATGCATAAGGAAAAAATTATGAGAAAACAACAAAAATACGATTTCGTCAAATCGAGATTTTTAATTTCTTCGGATATCAAAAATCAGTACGGACTATAATAGAGGTAAATAATAGCAATTATTTGTTATCTACCTCAATACTAGTGATTTAGACAAAACGTTGGAATCATAATTGTTTATTTTGAATAATTTATTATACACTATAGCCATATATATTAAAATAATGCAACCAATAAAAATTTTTTACTAAAAGGTCAAGGGGGTGATCCACTTTTCGCCCCCCCCCCCCTGTAAAACCGCCACTGTTTTATAATTTTTTACCATCAAAAATTACCGACGATAGATAAATAAAATTTACCTACTAATATTTCGAAAATGTCATATTATTGAAATTCAGCAAGTACCTACCTGCTTACTGAATATTATATAAATATGTAAAAGCCATATATATTAACTTTTAACTAATAGCTACTGACTTAAGTTATTTAGTTTTATAAAAATTTTTAACTCAATTATTTTTTAACCGAAATTACAAATTAATGATTTAATTATAAGTTATTATTTATATTTAACTAACTCAACTTGGCTAATTTATAATAGGTAACAGAAATGAGTATCTTGCCCAGAAACATTGGAAAACATAACATAGAAAATTAAGATTATAGTTTTGTTCTATTTCTGTTTTCGATAAATCGTGTAAACTCTATTAAATAAATGTGTAGGGTGGTAATCAATACATCCACGTTATTATATAATGACATCAGAGTCTTCTTATTAATCCTAAATGCACCTGATCACCAATGATAATAATCATCAATAATATGTTTAAATTTTTTTTAATCCATATTTAATATAATATTACATACCTACCTACGCAAATACGGACTGGTCAGGGGAGTTAGGTAAAGATTTCCCGGTTATTAAATTTACGAAATTCGAGCCGATAATGAAAATGTATAGTTGAGAAAAACTGGAATCCTGTATCAAAAAAATGTAAAATCCTTTATGATTTTGCTTGTCAACTTTTTATGTACAGTTTATATTTATATTTATTGAAATATTGGCTGGTTCTTGAAAATTCATTGAAATATATAAGGACTTTTTGAGTATTTTATATTACAGTTTTTATTAGTGGTATGAAAATCTGTTTTGTATATTAAAACACTAAAAATTCAATTTTTAGTATAGTTACTTCTTTGAAGTACCTACTGTGCTCGATTTTCTATTCTTACATAGCCTTATATTATATTACAGACATAGACATGGAACAACAATTTTTCGTTATTTTTTTTTTTACTATTTTATCATAAGAAACACAAGTAAACCAAAACATTAATTTTAAATATTTACTTATGGATTATAGGTTTTTCCTCTGTCTGATGTCTGATGTCTCATTTATGGAGTAGGTAATATATTAAAATGTACATTTGTTATTTTTCTTAAGGCGCCTGAATACTAAGCCTATTACAATATATACAAGCATACCTAAATAAAATGACATAACATAATGTCATTTAATTCAATATTATTAAAAATAATGAAAACTTAACCCTTGACAAATAGGTACCTAAATAAATATTGTAAATTTGAAATACAAAACAACAGTACCTATATTTGCTAACTAATAATAATATTATTATAATATCGCATGTTCTGTGTGATTATAGTTTGACGTCGTAAGTCATGCCCACGAAGACTAGAATACATAAGGCTTGCACAGCCATCCACTTCAATAAACGTCCCGAAAAGAGTCGCACGACTAAGTATAACCACAGGCTGCGTTGCGTCCGTATATCTACTTTAACCAGCGTAGTATTATTGGAGTTATACTAGTTATACTGATGTTTATTTCAGTTTTATGAAAACAATAAGTAATATTTTTAATTATGACCTATTTATTATACATTTTATAAATTGTAGAATTACGCATCGATACATATTATATTAAATATGTAACTATTATTGTTTCATATTATATATATATATTAATGAATGCGTAATTTTCCACCCATAGAAATTTATAATAGGTCGTGATTGAAAATATTGTATATTTATTTCATCAATTCAAAAAATCTTCATCAATTCCTATACTACACGTGTAAAACTAGCTATGGATGGGCCCACAACGCAGCCTGCAGTAACGATTTAATCGTGCAACTCTATCGTCAAGACGGATTTTCATTAACACAGTTTGGGCTCCTAGATTTCTAGCCATCATAGTTGTACCTGATGTTATTTCTGGAGGACATAGATAACGGTCATTTTATCATCACTCGTATTTATTTTGGGAAAGTATTGACCATTCGTGCAGGTCGATTATGATATCGTCAACAAACGAAAAAAATATCGATTTTTAAACCCAACTGTTCCACAATAATGCCGTTTATTTTTATGAATGACCTACCTGCGGTCGTTTATGAGTATTGCCAGTGCCAAATTTAAGGGGGTGGGTGAGTTTTGTTTTTGCGTATTTTCCGTTTTCAGAGTAATTTATTCACCAATACTTTTGGGCCGCTTAGCGTTATGTCCCCCTATATATATACTATATAATTTAAAATTATCGAGATAAAATCAGAGCCGTAGCAAGGGCTTGGCAAAACTCATCCATGCCAAAGGCGCAACAGAAAAGGGGGCGCAAAAATCGAAATTCATTAATATCTATGCCTAAATTTCTAAGATTGGGGGGCGAAAATTCGACGGTCCAAATCTTGTAAAAGTAGGTTGATGAATTTCTTATTTTGCTTCGTAACTAGATTTTTAAGGAATGGGGTCGCAACTCCAAAAATTGATGACTTGTTTTCCCTTATTACCAATTTAGGGAGCGGAAATTCGGTTCTTCGCCAACGGCGCATTCAAATCTTGCTACGGCTCCGGATAAAATATTTGATTACCTATTTTGCAAAACAAGAGCAATACCTACCTGTTTTAATATTATAATTGGCTACTATGAACCAAGCGTTGAAAAATTATTCCTAAACAGAAAAATTCAATAATTCCATATTATATAATATAATCACCAGATAATATACGAAATATTGTGTTCCGTTGTGTTGTTTTATACCGCATGTTTGTAGAACGTACAAAAATAAAAAAAAACCGTTTAAGTATACGTATCATTATTCTATATTGTATACTATATGTATTACGTACATATCCAATGTCCATCAATTCAAGTGAACAATTCGCACGAAAGTCAATTTCACCTAAACATCATTAAATACACGTTTCCGATGTCCCCGCTTTTCATTCTCGTATCGTAAAACAATGACAAATCGATATCTATTGGATTCTCTATGTCGGAAATAGAAGTAGGTCATACGTGAATGACCACCAGTCAAACTACGATTTTGTGTCGTTACTCTATGCATGTACATAATATATAGGCACATATACATTATGCCTGGTAAGTATGCACTAATATATAATATATATGTTATTCTACTCTACGATGATTAAATAAAGTGTAGAATACAATAATATATAAATAACATGTAATGGAATTCGCGATAAAAGTTGAAAACAAAATAAGAAAATCGGAAAAAATTACAAAAAAATCTATAGAAAACCGTTCGCTGTGGACAGGGTTCGAGAACCTGTGCGGGCAGAGCCCATTGGATTTCAAGTCCAACTCCTTAACCACTCGGACACCACAGCAGTTTCTAACGTTTGCCGTTTTGTTAACAATTCACATTGTTGTTATTAGAAATACGTACGAAAAACATATTAAATAATATAATACTTGCCTATATAAATATATAATATTCTAATACTTAATAGAGAACGTAATACCCATATTTGCCGTCTCAACCGATAAGTTACAAAATTACAAAGTTACAAAAAGTTCAACATTTGAATCACAATTTCGTCATTTTTAACATTAGAGTAAATTGACCTATTCACAAATAGTTATAAACGAGATGATCATTTATGGCATATAGCGTCGTCCATAAGCGCAACTAAAGCGGTGGGCTTAGCCCCTCTAACAAATTTTATTCGTAGCCCCCAAAAAAATAAAATTGTTTTTTTATAACGATTAAAATAAATACGTTTTTTGGGAAAGTAATTAATTCAACAAAAAAGTTGACCCTTTTTTTTTGCTTTTTATACAATATTATTTTTATTATTTTTAATTACCCCCCCCCCCAAGATTTTAGAGTTAGTTGCACATTAACGTTGTCTTTCTTCCGAAATTTTAATTTTAAAACATTTATATCTATTTAAATTATAATGGGTTTTTTTTTAAATAGTTATATCTCTTTACAGTGTAAAAATTAACGCTATTCAAGAAATTCTGTATAGGCAATTTTTATAAAACTATAGAAAAATAAAATCCAATAATTTAAAAATATTTAATTATATTTTAAAACTAAGTAGAAAATAGTCACGCTCTAACTACATACAGCTCTCTTTTTAATCACAGAGTCAAAATGTTTACAAAATATGGAAGTTGAGAATATATTTTACTATGCCTGAGCACATTTTTTTGCAATATGTTTATTTGAAAACCTAAAATCCGGGATTGAAAATCGTAGAATTTTCAAACTAAAATAAATATATATTGACTAAAATAATTACTCTCGGCCCGTAGTAAATATTCTCACCTTTCATATTTTGTACAAATTTTGACTGCGATTAGGTACTAAGAGAGAATTTGTTGTTATAAAGCATGGACGTATTTTAATACCTACCTCTAAAATCATTTCCATTATGGATGTGTACCTACTATGTAGCATCCTCTAATAGTATTATTATTGAAGTCAAAAATAAATATATAATCTAATTAGAATTTAAGTCAATTATAAATTGTAATTCTAATCATAATCCAAACTTTAAAAAAATAACATTTAAAATACCTACGTTTTTTATAACCTATTAATTTTAAATTTTCAAATTTTATATTATGTCACGTAAAAATAAGAATAAAATTATTGTTTTTAATATTTAAAATTAATGAAAATTATAAACTATGTATTATTAGACACCTATAACTATTGTAATTGCTACGATTTTCATATATAAACCTACCTATATATACCTAATAAATAAAACCAAAAATTAATTTTTGATTTATATGTGCACGATTCCATGAATGTTAGTAAGTTTTTAAATCTTTTGAATAATATGAGACGTAATAACTAATATAAGACTATATAATTATAATATTATAACTAACTTGAAATATTTTTTATATAAACTTTTAACTTAATTCAGTTACTTTTTATCATCTATCTACCAAAATTAACTTGATTTAACTTAATTAACTAAATTAACTTAATTATTACAAAACATTTAAAAAAAAATAAATCACTGTGGTTAAACACAATTACCTAGTACGGTAGGTATTTATTTTTGGAAACAAATTAACAAAAATATTTATTAATTATTAAGAACACTATTTTCCATATCTACATTTTTCTGTCAAATAATGAACTATTATTAAAATAATTAAAAATTAAAAATGTATTAAAATTGTGGGGGAATGCTTCCCAAAAAAATCAAACTATTGTTTACGATTGTTACGATTGTTTGATCAAACGATAATTTAAAAATTTAATTTTACTTTCTACAGTAAAGGTCACAATGAACATTAATTCCTTAACTTATACAAACTTATGTGTACACAAATTTGGAAACATTCAATTTATTTTTTTTTTTTACGTACACCCTGATTCCTGACAAAATCTATTTTGTTGAAATATGAGTTGCAGAAACCCAAAATAAGCTAAATATTGAATTAAATTACAATAACGTTACACAAACATTTATTTTGAATAGAACATTTAACAATATTCTATCTACAAAATAAAAAAAATGTTTTATCTCAAAATCAGTGAATTAATAATACAATATTTACAAATAATACAACAAGTAGGTATAATGACTATAAATAACAGTAAGTTACTTAATATCAGGGCCTAAAATAACGTTTACCGTGACACAAAATGTGTATCCTCAAAATCGAATCGTGTATTCTGAATTACAAATGTGTATAGGTAGCAAGTTTTATAATGTATAATTTTAAATAACAATAATTACAATATACATAAGTGAAATAGATAATCCAAATTCCGGGAAAAATTAACTGTAGTAAATTAACTGCCCCGCGACACCACACATTTTGATATTTTTTGTTCAAAATGCGTGTTTTTTTTAATTTTTTGTTTTTTATTGACTTAAAAATGTTTTCGGTTGCCTTAACTTTTAAATTTGTAGTCTAGAAATTTCAAAAATTTTAATCATTTTTTAAATTTGAAAAAACATTTTTTGTGTGAAAAATATACTTTGAAAAACACTTAAATTAATGGTGTGGACGGAATTTATTTATCAAACTTGCTTATTTGTTTTATCCAAAAACCCGTTAAAATATTATTTTCTGAATAAAAAGAGTGATGCCCAAAATCAATAAAATCTATTCAAAATCAAGTTTTTTATTTTTTTTTTTCATTTGGATAATTCACTTAATTTATAATTTATATAATATATATTTTTTATGGAATGTAGAAATATTAAAAATAACGGCTACTTTACTAAGAATTCACAAGTAAAAAACGTTCGCAATCGTGTTGTTGAAATTTATATGATTGTGTATACGGCCAATATTCGATATAAGCAGCCCCTGAAATATTCTAATTTTCGTACTACACATTTAATTAATTTTTTGTATTGAATGATCTTTTTCATTTTTAAAAGTACCTACACAATAGATAATGTTATAATGTTCCCAAAAATAAAATAAAAACCTAAATCATGCACAATCGAGTTTTATCGATACAATATTATTCACTTCGTACAAGGAATACATTTTTATTTAACTATTTATTTGTATAAATGTGAGTATACAAAACATAAATAATTTAGTATCTGTACTACGTACATGCATAAATATTGGTTTTGGTCGTTGATATAATGAACAGTAAATGTGTGCGTCTATAGGTAATATAAATACGAACCCTAAGGGAAGGATACGTTTTTATTATATAGAAATGTTTGATAAAAAATTTTAAAACGTAGGTATATGTATCGATTTGTAAAAATATTAACACCATTAAACGTCACGTAGGTACCTACGTGATGTAGCTGCGTGTGTTATTTGATTAATAATAAATACACGGTTCGTGGCAAGTCAGGAATGAGGATACGTGCACGTAAATTCAAAAATAGTTTTTCTTAATATTATAATACCTATATTGCATATTAGTATACTTTCAATGGTTTTTTCAGAAAACATTTCGTAAAAAAAAAAAAATAGTCCAAAGTCCTATAAAACAATATATGTATAATATCAGTGATGGAAAACGTTTTTAATTTTATTTTTTTTTCCATTTATCGATATATAAATTGTCCTATTTATTTAATGTTTTTTTTTTTTTTTTTTTTTTTTAAGAATTACAGTTGTATCAAACTTTTTAAAAAAACACCTCTCCCCCAACTCAAAAAAAAATCTTAAAACATTGGGCGTGGACACATCGCACAGTGTATTATAGAGACAACACATTTATTATCTATTATAATAATATATATTATATACCTAAGTATATTAATTATACATTATGTATGTACAAACCAATAAATATATAATGAATAAACCTACACAGGTAATATATGTATGTAAAAAATGATTTTCAGCTAACAAAATTCAAACATATTATGAAATGCCTGGTGACATTACATTCGTTCTGATAACTCCCAAACAATTATCGTTATGACAATACTATGCAAATAACCGCATTGAAATTATCCGTGTGCTCTAAATAATTTGTTTTTTTATCCGCCGTATAAAATACTATTTTTGTTTACATTTTTTTTATATTATATCACTAACTTTTTCCGTAATTATTATTTAAAAAATAAACCGATGACTTCTCTATATATTTATTATTACAGGTAATTTCACTTTTTTTAAATATTCTAATGTTTTGAGTGAATATATTTTTTACCACTGAAAATTATTGGATTGACCTCTCCTCTCAAATTAAAAATATAATAATATATTAAAATAAGAAAATAATAAATAATAAAATAATAATATATTAAAAAAAAATAATAATATATAGTAGTAATTATATTATTTATAAATTAAATTATAACCAGGGCTTTGCACTCAATTAATAATTATTCGGTTCCGGATGTTCAAAAATAATTCGGATCATTCAACATTTCTGATTATGATTAGATCAAATGATATTCATTCAAGAATTCGAATGTTTAAAAAAAAAATTTTTTTTTTTTATATTATAGTATACCTACCTATATTCATATTGGATTTTTAATGCCAATTCTTTATAATTAAATAATTGTAATTTTATAGTAAACAGAATACAAAATAATCACTTTAAAAATAATAATTAATAATTGCCATTTTTCAATTAATACATTTACAATACCTAAATATTAGATTTTAGATGTTTAAATATATATATTGTAAAAACTACATGTTATGGAATAGTTAATGTTCTTATATTCAATGTACCTATCTTCTGCAATCGCTTGTTTATTTTATCACTTTTTAATCAAACTAAATGGACATTTCATCATAACATGATGATAGATGATACAATACTGCAACGAATAACACGATATTTTTAAATAATATATTTGAACATCTTACATATTTTGTAAAAATCTTATTTTTTTTTAAATGCAATTAAAATTGGCTCTACGTTACCCCTTAAAAATCACAACGTCCACATTTTTGTCAATTTATACAACTTTGTTGATGTTATTAGGAATTACTTCAAATTCAATTAAAAATTTTAATAAATTCAACTATTGAATATTTTCATGTTAACATCAATAAAATAAATAGGTAAACATATTGGATTGGCTTAATGATCAGATGCAAATGTAAATTATTATTTCCCAGTGCTTGGAAAGTTCCTTTTAAAAAGGAATTAATTCACGTTCATGTTCCTTTTGTTAAAAAGGAACTAAATCCTTTTTAGTTCCAGGCTTGAAGAAAGGAACTAGTTCCTATCATTGTTCCTA